>WURV02000700.1:0-24554 GCA_011762755.2 Epimenia babai
CGATCCGTCGAGCCCCCACGAAAAGCGATCGAGTTTCAACAGCTTATCAGTCTCCTGATTTTTGAGATGTGCTCTAGCCATCCAGCGTGAGACGTCCCCGAACCTTCGCCGTCAATCGACGGCTCACGGTGATCGGCTTCTCTTCCCCACGCACGAAGACATCCAGTCTGCCATTGCGATTCTTGACTGTCGAAACGTGCCTCACCCCAACGACTGCACTCCGATGGACCTGAAGAAATGCGCTCTCGGGAAGACGAGCTAACCATTGCTTCAACGTCCGAGAGACCAGCTCCTTCGAGCCATCGGACAAGCTGACTTCGGTATAGTCTCCAGCAGCCACAATCATGGCGAGCTCAGTCACGAGAGCGAATCGTCGACCACGACCAATGGGCAACTCCACCCGATCATCCTCTCGAAGAGGCGCTTGAGTGGGGAGCTCGCGCGAAGTACCGAACCGAGCAGTTCTCGCACGTTCCAACGCGATAGCTAAACGCTCGGGCGCGATCGGCTTCATCAGGTAGTCGAGTGCATTGACTTCGAAGGCTCGAAGCGCGTGGTCATCATAGGCCGTTACAAAGATGACGTGTGAATCAAAGCTCAGTCGATCAAAGAGCTCGAACCCGCTTCCGCCCGGCATTTGGATATCCAAGAAGATGAGATCTGGAGTTTGTCGTCGAATGGCCTCAACCGCTTCCTGGACATTGGCGCATTCCCCGGTCACCTCGAATTCATCCTGAAAATCCTCGAGAAGCTTCCGCATGCGATGGCGTGCCAACGGTTCGTCATCGACCAGCAAGACCGTCAGCGTCCTCATGAGAGAATCTCCAGACTCAACTGCGCCACCACCTTGTCCTCAACCTGGTCCAGCTTCAACTCCCCCTGAAATCCGGGCTCGACTTTCAGCCGCTGGCGAATGTTCGCGATGCCCACTCCGTTGTCTCGACTCGGAACAGCGTCTTCGGAAAAGGAACCCGTGTTTTCCACGGTCACCTTCAGAGTTTTCTCTTCCCGTTTCGCGGAGATCTCGACGCAGAGCGGAGTCGGACTCGTGCGCATTCCATGTTTCACGGCGTTGTCCACAAGGGGAAGAACCAAGAGCGGAGGCATCGGCGTCGCGGCAGCGGCATCTTCGATTGTCTCGGTGATCTCGAGAGCATCTTCGAAACGAATCTTCTCGATGGCCAACACCCGTCGTACCGTTTCCATTTTCCTGGCCAAGCGTCGTTTGCTGTTGCCGCGTCGTGCGCAAGGTCTCGGACAAGACGGCGGCCAGCTCCAACAAAACTCGCTCGGCTTTTTTTTGATCAATCTCGATCAAGGCGATGGCGCTGTTCAGCGAATTGAAGAGAAAGTGAGGGTTGAGCTGCGAGCGAAGAGCCGCCAAGTCGGCGCTTCTTCGCAATGACTCCAACCGGAGCAGCTGTTCTTGAGCATCTCGATGACGAAATTGCTCCAAGAAGAAAAGGGTCACGCCGTGCCAAACGAGGAGCGCGAAGCTGTAGTTCATGTACTCGCCCGAAGCTTCTTCAAGTGACCATTCGGCAAGAGGAACGAACCCGGGCTCCAGCCCAACCGTGCCGTCGAAAAAGACAAACAACACGAGCCACAGAGCAGCTCCAAGCAGTGATACGGGAACAGCAAAAATCGCGAGCAATCGACTACGGCCTCGAGCGGCTTGCACTGAGTAGACCTTCACGAGAGGCGCGCTCACGAGAAACCCCAGAAACGCCCAAACGGCGGATCGCAAAGCAAGTTCGAGAACAGGTCCCCCTCCCATTCTTCCCAGGTCGAAACCGAAGTAGAGCACCCCGATCGCCAACCAGATGTGCCCTTGGATTCTCTGCATCTCTCTTTCTTATGCAGTGCCGACAGACAACTGTCAGGTGCGTTCGTCGACAAAAACAAGCCGCTCAACGATCGTTGCAACCGGTCAGGTGCAAATGACGCCCCATCGAGCAGCTCATCCAAACAGATGAGTTTTCTCGGGGCGGAACTCGGAAACGCGAGCCCCTTTACCATTGACCACTGGCGAAACCGACGGCAATCTGGAAGGAGACTCGAGGGGTTAGGATGAAGTTCAGAAGATGGTCGTTATTCGGTTGTTCTGCTCTGGTGTTGGCTGTTGCCTGCAAATCAGACAAGAAAAAATCTGACGCTGGGGACGGCGATGGCGACGGCGACGGCGACATGGGGATGACGTCGAACGGTGGAAACTCGGGCGACGGCGATGGCGATGGCGATGGCGATGGCGATGGCGATGGCGACGTTAATGGTGACGGTGACGGTGACGGCGATGGCGATGGCGACACCGGAACCGCACAATACGATCTCTACCCTTGGGTCTTCTCCGCCGTGCCAAGTGCTCAAGGTTTGAATGGGACAGCAGTTCGAAGCAAGAGCTCTGACTCCAGCCCTGAAGGCTCCGCCTACACGTCGGACAACACGATCGCTACTCATGACGAGAGTGATCCCAACAACCAGAACTCGCTCTATTTAGACGCCGATGATCTAGGACTGCTCGACACGGACGACGTCGATGCGTTCTCCTTCGTCGTCCCCGACTTCGAATTCCCGCTCTACTACTTCTCGGTGGCTGAACAGACCCACAATCAGGGGCAAGAGCGAACCGCTGTGCGACTCTCCTCCAACGAAGACGAAGCACCAGGTGACGTCTTCATGACCGACGGACTCCCGGCCGTAGGAACAATTGGCTGGAATGAAGTCGTGACCGACGAAGTTCGAATCGGATTGCGCCCGTCGACTTTGGGCGACTCTCCGTTGGACGACTTGAACGCGTTGGAGATGGACGCAGAGGACGGCACGGAGCGCGTCTACTTCAGTGTCGCAGCCGGCGCGCAAGGAAAAGCCGGCTCGGGTGTCGCCATGGTTGCAGCAATGACTCCCAATGAACTCCCTTGCACCATTTTCAGCGCTCTGGCGTTAAGCCCGGATGGCACGAACGAAGTGTTCAAGACCTGTGCCGAAATCGGGCTGGAGCCGGGCGACAATGTGGATGCGCTAGTGATTCTCGGAGACGACAACACACCTTCTGGGGCTCTTTTCTCCGTCGACGAGGGAAGCGTCGGCGCGGATGGCACGGCGGTCCTTTCGGAAAGTGGGGAGGGTGAGGCCCAGGGTGATATCTTTCGCACGGACTTTGGCGACAACAACACCCTGGAGCTGGAAGAAGAGGCTCTTGGCTTGAACAAGGCTCCTTCAGAAGTTGATGAGCTTGATGCGCTGACAATCGACGATTGGGAATGGGAAGCTCCCGGCACTGGGACTCCAGCTGGAACCTTCCTCCCCTTAGTCCCGCCTCCAGAGTGTCCTGACGACTCAACAGACCTCGACTTCTTCCTGATCAACTCGCATTTACTTGGAGAGACCCCGGATGGGGCTGCATATGGAATCCTTCGGGAAGCTCTCGCCGACGGAAGCCGCGAGATGTTGATCTTCAACAGCACCGCCCAAGACATGGAGCATCAACGGCTCGGCATGCCTGTTCCACTCGAGTTCCCGATGGGACGAGCTCCGACTTCCGGCATGTCGACGATCGTTGGCAGCGGCTGGGATCCTGCAAACCCGACTCAAGGCGCCACATTTTGGAACATCGTCAGTCACACAGGAGGAGTCGAATTGCTCGCGTTCGATCTCGCCACCGGTGGAGCTCCCATCCAGCAAGTGACTCTCCCGACGGAAATCGGCTTCTCGCTCGCCATGTCACAAGTCCCCGGCATGGGCGAGTTCGCCTCGGCATCTGGCACAGGAGAGGTCCACCGTTTCCCCATCCCCGGCATGGGGCAAATGGAGATCCCGCTCAACGATGTCAACACATTCCCTCTGCCCAACGTCTGCGGTGTGCCCAACTTCTTCGGCGCAGGCGACGGCGTCTTCTTCTTCGCAGATCCTGACGCGCCCGATTTCCCGCTCTGTATCTTCGATGCCGTGACGAACAAGATGCCGACGCCTCCGGCTCGCCACCCAGAAATCCAGCCGAACGCCCATCGCGGACAGATCACCGATCAAGAAATCTACGGTGCAAAAGGAGAGCCAGGAGACGGCATGGATTCATGTCCTGCTGCCAAAAGGCATACCCGAGGTGGACGCCGAAGCCGACGCTTCAGTCGCCGGCGTCGGCGTGGTCGGGACTGAGGACAAAACCACCAGTCAAGGTGGTGGAAAGTGCACCCTTCTGGTTGCACCTGCAGTGAACGATCCTGGCAAGAAGCCAACCTTCTGCCAACTAAGCTTTGGCATATGGGTTGCTTCGCACCGTCTGCATCTGCGCCTCGCTGCGCCGTGATCAGACAAGCATGACCAGTCATTCTCTCACCGAAAAGCTCGCTCCCAGCAGTGAAGAAGATCGGCCAAGCGGAACGCGACGGATAGCGCATCGAAGCTCTCGCGACTCCGATCTTCTGCCACTCTCGAAACGGCGCCTACGCGCGCTGCTCATCGAAGACGACCCTGGAGATGCGATGCAAGTACGAAAGGTCCTCGGGAGCGGCCAGTTAACCGTCGAGCTGAAGCAGGTTCAATCCCTTGAAGAGGCATTCGACGTCATTGAAACATGCCAGTTCGATGTCATGTTTCTCGACCTCGGATTACCCGACGCAACGGGCATGGATGCGGTGCGACAGCTCATCAAAAGAAATTCGTCAGCTCCTACAATCGTGCTCAGTGGCGCCTCTGATCTCACGACGGCTGTGGACGCCTTAGCCGTCGGCGCCCAAGACTACATTGAAAAGTCAAAGCTCAGCTCGGACGCTCTTGAGCGCGCCGTTCGTTATTCCTTGGAACGCAAGAGATACGAAAAACAACTGGAGTACTTGGCGGCGCACGATCAACTGACGGGACTTGCCAACAGACACACCCTCCTCACTCGACTGAGCCGTGCGCTCGAGCGAGCAGAACGAGGAAACCATCAAGTCACGGCGATCCACATCGATTTGGATCGCTTTCACGTGGTCAATGAGGGGCTAGGACATCAGGCTGGTGACCAACTGATCTTCGAACTCGGGCGGCGGATTAGTGAAGCAGTCGAAGGATTCGCTGAACCACAAAATTTCGTCCAACCCATCGTGGCTCACCTCGGAGGGGGCGCTTTTTGTGTCGTTTTGGAAGAGGTCCATCATGAGACGGAAGTCACTGACCTCGTTTCACGCATTTTGCGAGATGTGTCTGTCCCCCTCCCCATTGAAGGTGAAGTGACGGTCTCGACAGCGAGCGTCGGGCTCGCTTTTTGCCCTGGTGACGCGAAGGTGGCGTCGGATCTCCTGAAACGATCCGAGCTTGCGATGAGGAAAGCAAAGCGACGGGGAGGGAACACAAGTTCCTTCTTCGACAGGAACCAAGAGGTTTCGGCTCTCCGCGACTTGCGACTCGAAAGGGATCTTCGACGCGGACTAGAACTTGAGGAATTCGCGCTGTTCTACCAGCCGCAGTTCGAACTCGCTTCTGGGGAGCTTTGCGGAGCCGAGGCGCTGTTACGCTGGCATCGCCGCACCGGGGAACTCGTTTCACCAGGCGAATTCATCCCAGCTCTCGAACGGACGGGCCTCATCGTCGAAGTCGGAACGTGGGTCCTTCGCAAAGTTTGCAAACAACTCAAAAACGAACTGGCGGATACCTCTCTTCGAATTGCAGTCAACGTTTCCGCTCTCCAATTGCAGTGCGTAGACGCCGCCGAACGAATCCTTCAAGTGGTTCACGAATCGGGAGTTGACCCAAGTCGTATCGAGTTGGAGCTAACCGAAAGCTTGCTTCAAGAAAACTCAACTCATGTTCAACACGTTCTCCATCGGCTCCGCTCCGCTGGCTTCTGTATCGCGCTCGACGATTTCGGAACCGGGTACTCGTCCCTCGCGTACCTCAAACAATTCCCCATCGATGTGCTCAAGATCGACGGTTCTTTCATCACGGAAATCGGTACCGACCAGCCCGCATGGGATCTGGCTGGATCGATCATCGAAGTAGGGCACAAGCTCGGCATGAGCGTCGTCGCAGAACGGATCGAAACCGAAGAGCAGCTCGACTACCTCAAGAAGAATGGCTGCGACGTGGGCCAAGGGTTTCTCCTGGGCAAGCCTGGACCGCTCACTGACTTATTCGCAGAGTCACGCTAACCGGCAGGCCAAACGAAACGAATTCGAACTCCACCCGAGGGAGATGGCAGAGCGGAAATCCATCCACCATGGCGCTCCACGATCGCCCGAGCCAACGCCAACCCTCCTCCAACATGCTCAACGTCCGTCGCCCCAAGCCCTGAAAAGAACGGCTCAAAGGCCTGTTCCACAATGCGTGGGCTCATTCCCTTTCCATCATCGTCCAAGTCGAACGTCACCAACCCATCCGCCCACTCGGCTACGATTCGCACCGAATAGTTAGGACCAGCGTGGAGCGGGATGTTTTCGAGGAGATAACCCCAAAGCTCTCGAAACCTTTTGGGATCTCCTTGAAGTGGCGGAATCTTTTCGGGGATCTCCACACGTGATGGCTCAACCCCGGACAGCTCGACAGCTTGCTCAATCAGCGAACGAGCCTCCATCGCTTCATGGCTCTCGCAGGCACTCGTCTCAATTCGAGAGAGTTCGAGCAAGCAGACGAGTTGATTCTGTAGTCGAGTTGCGGCCCCTCCCAGAACTCCTCCCACCTCATCGAGAGTGGCGCGATCCCCGGTGCGCGCCGCCTCCTGAAGGATTTCAACGCTCAGGATCATGTGCCTCAAGGGTGCGTTCAGGTCGTGAGAAACACGATACAAAAACTTCTGAAAGCGAGTTCTCCACACCTCCTCCGAAGAGATCTCTTCCGGTGCCATTCATCGATCCTACGGGTCTAACTGGAGCGACCAACACGCCTGCGCGAGCCAGCTAGAAACAGGAGGGCGAGTCCAGTCATCTCCTGACTTGGGATCGAGCAACGTGAGTCAAATCACGAAGACCGGTAGTTTACAGTCATCTCTTGAGGGTCGCGATCGGCGGTGCTGTAATCTCACCCCGATGGTCGACTCCGTTCCCCCAGAAAAACTCACCATCGCCGGGCGCTACCGCCTCAAGACGAAATTGGGCCAAGGGGGAATGGGCTCGGTCTGGCGCGCGGAACACCTGACCTTAGGCTCTGACGTGGCGGTCAAGCTCATCGATGGTGACGCTGCAGAAAACGATGAAGCGAGAACACGCTTCGTGCGAGAAGCAAAAGCCGCGGCGGCCCTTCGAAGCCCCCACGTCGTTCAAATGATCGACTACGGTGTGGACGATGGCATCCCCTTCATCGCCATGGAGCTCATGGAGGGTGAGAGCCTAGCGGACCGCTTGAAACGAAAGAAAACCGTGGGCCCTGAGGAGACGTCTCGCATCATCTCCGAAGTTTCGCGCGCTTTGGGGAAAGCCCACGAAGCGAAAATCGTCCATCGTGACCTCAAACCAGACAACGTTTTCCTGGTGCACAACGATGACACAGAAGTCGCCAAGGTACTCGACTTCGGCATCGCCAAGGCCAATCAATACGACACGACACAAGCCGGAGTCACGGCGACCGGCGCACTCCTGGGTACTCCGTATTACATGAGTCCCGAGCAAGCGGAGGGCTCCAAAATCGTGGACCATCGCACCGATATTTGGGCGCTCGGAGTGATGGCTTTCGAGTGTCTCGTTGGAAAAAGACCTTTCGAAGGGACAACCTTGGGAGGACTCTTCGTCAACATTTGCTCCCGACCTCTCCCTGTGCCTTCCGAGGAAGCATCCGTCCCGGTTGGCTTCGACGAATGGTTCGCGCGTTGCGCAAACCGGGATCTTGATTCCCGATTTCCGACAGCTCGAGAGGCGGCGGCTGAGCTTCGGACAGTGTGCACCCCAGACGCACCGCGGACTACCGAGCACAGTGTTCCCAAGGATGGTGTCCCCACCCTTGAACAAGGGACGGAAGAAAGCTTCGCGGATACTGTCGGAAACCTCAGTGGGCATGCGACAACCACGGGAGCTTCAATCGTCAGCGTTCTGCTCAAGAAAAGTCAGGGCTCTCGGGTCCTGCTCAGCCTCGCGCTCGGAGGAACGGCCCTCGTGACCGGGGCTCTCCTTCTCGTGCCCGATCGCGAGGAGGAAAGCTCAAATCCCGCGACGACTCCTCTCGCCGAAGAAGAGGAGAAGCAAGGAGAGAACACCGCCGAGAGTGAACCCTCAACTCCCTCGGGATCGAAAACCGAGCCCAAGACCTCTGAAATCAAAGTGAACGAGGAGTCCGAGGAAACCAATCCCGGCAAAGCTGCAAGCGCAAAATATTCCTCTCCAACAACGGAGAAGGCCAAGCCTCCACCCGTCTCTCCTCGCCCCACTCCACAGCCGCGTCCAGTCCTTGGTCCAGTTCCGAGTTCACGCCCCAAGCCCACTTCACCCGCCGCGAAGCCAAAGCCAAGACCTGCGCCGAAGCAGCAGGTCGACTTGGGAATCTAAAGAGAATACTCGAAGGTCTTGTACAAGGCTCGCAAGATCTCGAGGTTCTCAGCGCCGTCTCGCAAAACCCGTCGAAGCTGATCCTTCTCCGGACCATCCGCGAGCAACGCGTATTGGTCAGCCAGTGGGGTCAAGGTCGTCATCAAGTCGGCGGCAAGGAAACGCTGTTCTGTAGCGGCTGGATCCCAATATGCGTTGTAAACGCGTCCGGAGAGAGGGTCGGAATACTGAACGACTTCGTAGCTTGCGATGGGAGTCAAAACCTCCCCGGACCCTTCGAGAGCAACCTGCCCCCCTTGCAAGAAGGAAAGGTCAAAGTTCACCTTGAAATCAGCCATCGCAAAGATCACCGAACGGATCCTCGTGGACCAAGGAACACTCACGTCCACTGGGATCGCATTCAGCGGGCGAGATGCGGCAGGATCCAAAGTAAAGAGACCGCGCTGCGAAATGAAACCATCAGCGACATAAGGCCCAATCGGGAGCGTTTGCTCGAGGAAAAGATCGGCGAAGAGAGCGTCCAATTGCGGCTGGTAAAGCAGGTAATAAGGGATCGAGTAATTCAACAGATCCGCGGCGATGTCGCGCCCCACGCCTAGAAGCGACGCATCGTTGCTCGTCAACGCCAGCAGAGCACCAATCTGATCCCAATAGTAGCCGGCTTCAGCCACTCGTTGAGGCGCGTTGTAGCCGGCGGAGGTGTCGTATCGCGAAAACTCGCGGCGGCCGGCCCCGGGCGGGATGTAGATCTCCCCATCACCTCGACGATAGCTCACCCATCGGTAGGCCGTGCCGTCAAAGATGTAAGAACCATACCGCGGCGTCGTCAACACTCTTGCCAGCTGGTTAAAGCCGGCCGTCATCTGCAAGGACTGGTAGCTAGAGATCACTGGGTCAGCTGAGAACGACAGCGAGAAGAGCCCATGCTGATACATGTTTTGAATCGGCAAGAAGTACCGGAGCGTCACCCGCTCGAAGGTGTCGAAGGGACTAAAGCCAATCGTGTCCCGAGAAAGCGAGTTGAAGACGTAGTAGTCCTGATACGCGCGAATCCAATTCGTCGTGATTTCGAATGCGTCCGCACCCTGATCCCAGCGGTGGCAGAGTTCAGCAGCATCGACGTACTCGTCGTAGCAAGCAACGTACGGCACCAAGACGTAGTCCGTGGGGTTGGTTTCCACATCCTCGCGCGGCACCCAGCTCCTGTCCCCCAAGGCTTCGACGCTCCCGAAAAGCGCGGGCAGGTCGGTGTAGTGAATTGAATCGTAGAGCGTGCCGAAAAGCGGGCTCGGTAGGTCGGCGACAGCGCTCAACAACCCGTCGAATCCAGTGGGGAGGTCGTCGGTCGCATCCGAATCGAAGACTTCACGAAGGTTTCCATACGCCGAGGCGAGAGCAGCACGATCGTAGCTCCCGAGCCCATGGAAATCAGAGTTGAACTTCGCGCCGTAGTCCATGATCGACGAATACTGAAACTCGCTCATCCTTCCGAGGACTTGTTCGGCACACCCGTCGATGTTCTCGTCATTGAGCTCGGCGCAATTCATCAAGAGGAGATCACCCACGGTCTGCGGAACTCGAAGAGTCGCCGTCCGTTGAGCCCAGTATTCCGGGTGATAGTTGAGAGCGTCAGCGCTCCCACCGAAGTTGTGCCGGAGCCCGACCGTGTGCCCCACCTCGTGAAGCATGACTGCACGGTAGATGCTTTCTCGTAAGAACTGATAAAGTTCCTCCCCGTCGAGTCCTTCATCGGCAAGCTCCAAAGCCAGCCCGATCACAGCAGGGTCGGTGTAATCGCGCAGCCAAAGGTTGTTTTGTTCTGCTAGTCGTTGCTGTTTCTGACGCC
Organism: Epimenia babai; assembly: GCA_011762755.2. NCBI lineage: Eukaryota > Metazoa > Mollusca > Solenogastres > Cavibelonia > Epimeniidae > Epimenia > Epimenia babai. The sequence continues at coordinate 10,294 of WURV02000700.1, forward strand.
GGGCAAGTGCGGCTGTTTGAGGCGATTGAAGAGGCGAGAGTGTTGCGAATTGATCCGAGTTAAACTGCCCCTGGGGGTCCAAACCATGACGTGGCGCGAGCGCGCGAAGCCACTCGGAGTCCATGAGGCGAGCTTCGATGTCCGATCCTCCCAACTTCTTCAGTTCACGCTCATGGTGCCCCGGAACAGCAGCAGGCAAGTCGCCAGCTTTCACCGAATCAAGCGTCTCCAGATGCGCGTGTGAGAGGAGAGTGTCCACGGCATCCTGAAGCGGAACGTCCGTGAGGCGCTCCCGCTCCCCATCCGTCAAGAGCGGACGTCGACTCAACACCTCTTCACGGATGTAGTTGGGGTCGACGACGTCTTCCACGGTGAGATCTCCGTTGATGAGATCCACCATGTCCTTGGCCCGTTGGGCGTAGCCACGCCTGCTCCGTAAACATACGCCATCCCCGAAACCAGGCGCCCCGTCTCAGGATTTGCGGAGGACGGACCATATCCTAGGGGCCCAGCGAGTTGAGGTTCGTCCACCCAGGCAATGAACGAATAGCGAAGATCGCCGAGGCGCTTTTCGCCCTCTTCATTCTCACCCAGGCAGAACAAACAGCTTTGCCCGAAGCGTTCCTCAAGATCAGAGCCGACGTCTTCCACCGAACGCCCCAAGCGAACGGAGACGACTTCCTTAAACACCTGATCGTACTCAAGCGCGATGAGGCAAGTCATCGGCCGAAGATCCTCTGGAAAGTTGGGGGAGAGATAATAGGTGACCGGACGTAGCGAGCGATCCTCGTAAGGGATCACATCGCCGTCCTCATCCAATCCAGCTTCCCACAAGTCATGGCGATCAGCGAGCAGGCTCAAGCCGCTGTAGGTCACCCCTCGACGACGATCATAGGAAGGGCGTTCGGTACGGAAGAGGCCGAATTCGCCTTGCCGAATCTCGTCGTACTCGAGCGGTGCGTACCGAGCCTCCCGTTCCTCGTCGACCTTGGCGAACGACGAGCGCACACGAATCTCCGCCGCTGCACAATCACCAATCTCGTTGTTGAGGATGTTGAGAATGCATCCGTTGACGTTAGGTTGAACGAGCAACCGTTCGGTGAAGTCAAAATAAACGGACCGCCCGATTCCATCACGCTCCAGATGGAATGAATCTTCGTCGTTTTCGTTTTCTGGAACGTAACTCGAACCCTCCACTCGAACGTCGCTAGGACTTGAGATAAATCGAAAGTTGGTCACTTGCGGAGAGGACCAATCAACGCGCATGTAACGCCGTTCGTTCCAGGGCCGATCGGTAGTGTTTTCGACAATGACGTTCGTTTGTTCCCCGGTCTGGGCGTTGTATTCTCTCTGAACGTCCACGTGGTCCATGATTGGGTAGGCGACGATGGGTGAGCTTTCTTCGTCCAGCCCCGCACCCGGTATGTTCTCGTAGGCTCGGTAGCCGACGAGCATCTCTTCCCGAATCTCCCAACGGATCATCTCCATCGCGCCGACCTCACCGACGAAGGAAAAATTGCTCGTCAGAGGAACTCCGATCACCGTTTGGCGAACATACCAATCTCCGTCGAAGTCACTCTTTTCCAGAAGGTTGGGCTGAGTCCGATCGATATCACCCACCGACTGTGCGCAACCAGCCAGCACGAAGGAGAGCATCATCGCCCCCACCATTCGCGCGGCTCTTGCGCGCGAAAACAGCCGATTCAGCACGCGTTTCATTCGAACTTCCGATGAGCTGGAGTGATGCTTTCGAGTGGTCGTGTTCATAAAAGTCCCCTTGGTTCCGCAGGCAGTTCAAAAAGCTCTCATCGAAGGGTGCCGTCCAGAAGCTACGTTAGGCGTAGACTGTAGTTTCTGAGGCGCTCCAAGCACCGGATAAGCCACGCTAAAGCGCAGAAAAAACGACGTCAGGTTCCTTGAAGCCGAGGTGAAGTCGAAGAAGGGAAAGCGGACTCCGCTTCCATCAGCCGGTGTCAGAGACCCCTGAGTCACAATGCCACCTGCGAGCGTGTACTTCCCATCCCAAGTTCGACTCAGATTGATCTCCGCCAACGCCTGATCACTTTGACCACGACCCGCCTTCGCCCCCACCCCGCTCATGTCATCGAGCGGAAAACTCTCGTAGGTAAAACCGTTGATGACGATCAGCAGACTGTTCGCCGACCAATTCTTCAAGAAACTGTAAGAGAGAAGCGCTCGATTCCAGAAGGCATAGCTCGTGTTGTTGCCACCTGGACTCACCTTCGTATCGCCGAGAAGCTCGTTTCCTCCTTGGCGCCCCAGGAAGACGCTATCCCCTACGTCCTCCTGTTTCCCCACGGGACTCTTGTAACGATGAAAGTTCTTTCGAAACTCCGTCCGAAAAAGAAACGTCAGCCCTGGAATGATCGGCTGGGTGAGTCCCAACCCTGGTCGAACAGCAAAAAGCAGCGTCTGATGCCGCGAGCTGATCGACGTCGGGAAGCGAGTGATCAGTCCCGCATCGAAGGACGTCTTCGTTTTCGGCCAAGTGTAGTAAGTGACCCGCCCCCCGAGAAAGGTATCGCTTGGTAGAACGCGAAAGTTACGAACATCTGTATCGGTGTTCGTCCACTCTTGAGAGAGAAGTTGAACGAGGAAGATACGACTCGATTTCGTCGGACTCAGCATCGGCCGCAAGGTCAGAAGCCACCCAACGAAGGGATTCCGAGCACCCGAATTCGCGACGAAACTGCCCTGTCCGAGGAACGTGGCAAAGTCGCCAGCGAGAGTCAGTTGAACAGCTCGTTTCTGCTCTGCCGTAGCTGTCGCTGAATGAGGTTCACCCTCCGACTTCGTCCCGGGCTCCGCCGACGGGGATTCGGGCGGAGGAGGAGGGCTCGTTTCTGTTGGAGATTCTTCAGGTTCCGCAGTTTCCTCTTCAGCCGGGAGTGCTTCTTCCTCATCAGCCGAGAGTGCTTCCTCGCTCGATTCCGCTTCTTCGCCCGGCGCTAGTTCAAGCTCGGCGGCTGACCCCGCGGCGTCTGGCGTCTCCGCCACTTCGCTGGAGCCCTCTTCGCCGTTCGAGGGAGGCTCCTCTCCTTCAGTAGATGATTCCGGATTTTCCGTGCTCTCACCATCGTTCGCATCAGGATCTGCTGATTCCCTCGCCCCCTCAGATTCAGCTGGCTCATCGGGCTCGGAGTCGCCTTCCTGCTCTTCCGCTGAGCCTTCCTCTTCCTCCCCATCGGGAGATGAGTCTCCTTCCTCGACATCGTCAGGATTGTTTCACCTCATCAGAGGGGGGGGCTGGCTCACCTTCAGGAGGAGCTGATGGCGCCTCCTCCGCACCAGCTTCTTGTGCAGAAGCTCGCCCGCTGTGGAGCAAGCTGGCCAGCAACAGCGCGAGAACAGAGCCGAGCGCCTCCGGGGAACCGACAATCACGCTGCAAGCCTACACGGTGCGGCGCGTTACCGCTGCTCTCGAAAACTACAATTCTGCCTGCACCTCGTGGGCCTCCGTGTTCTTCACCTCCAGATTCAGGTCAATTTTTCTCTCACTCTGACTTTCCGGCGATCTGGCGCGAAGCATCAGGGGTAAGCAAAAGCATCGCAACGTCCAGGAGCCGCCTGACAAAAGCCTTGGACACAGTAGTCATCGCAATCTGCGTCAGACTCGCAGGTTACCCGCGCGCACTGTTGTTGCGCACAATCAAAGTTCTCCGGGCATTCCTCATCGTCCGAGCATGGTCGCGCCTCGCAACGATGGGTCGCATTGCAAGTCTGAGCCAGACCGCAGTCATCGTCCGAAACGCATCCTTCGGTGCAGATCTTCCCGCCGCTGCAGCTGCCCTTGGCCGGTTCACAAATCGAAGTCTCTCCTTGTTCACCGCAATCATCATCGTTGTTGCAGATGACGCAACTGCCAAACTCGCCGCACTGCTGCTCTACGTCAAAACAAACGCCTGGAAGTGGACTTTGACCCACGCGGTAACACACCTGCCATTCAGCGTCACAATCCGAATCACGTCGACACTCTCCGTCCTGAAGTTCATCTTGAACCTCATCATCATCATTGTCATCGCCGTCACCGTCACCACGATCGACATCATCATCTGATGAGTCGTCATCATCGTCCGTCGTGCCATCGCCAGTCCCCTCACGATCGTCGCCTTCATCTTCAGAAGTCCCACCATCGTTCTTCTCCGCTTCGTTCGTCCCCGGCGATGCGTCACCGCAAGCGACCGCCAGGCCAACCAATACGAAAAAGGAAACGTGTGCTGCTGCAAGAATTCTCATACTTGGGTTCAAGCAAAGACAGTGCCATCTGCGTCATTCGGCTTTGCGCCGGCTTCGTGAAAATAATGAGCATTTTGTGATCCTGCACTGTGCCACTTTGAGCCTCTTGAAGCACCACCTGTCAGGCGAACGCGGCTTCTCAGCTGAAGGTCACTCGTGTCATCGATGACGAGGCGAATCGCCGGGGTACCGCGTCTCCGGCAACAAAGCGCAACTCGACGCAGAGACGAGTATTTATCATCGCTGGAGTTTTATGAGTGCGGTGCACGGTGTGCCCGGGGATGAGCACAGCATCACCACGATCGAGCTCCGGGATCATCCTCCCCGAGTTCGCATAACGCGCAGAGATCGAGTCATCTGTTAACTGGCGAAAGTCCTGAAGTGACTCTAGTCCACTTTGAATCAGCTCAAGCCCTGGAGAATCGATTCCGCAGCGATTCAAAGGAGCCCATAGAGTGATCATCGGGACGAGTCCTTCTGAACCCTCTGGTTTCACAAAATCATGACCACAAGACCCATCTTGATGCCAGTGATGCGGCGCGTGTTCTGGTGGAGCATTCGCGAGCGCAAACTGCCGGCGCACCCAGCACAAGTCCCACACGCACACAGCGTTTCCATCAAATTCAGCGAGCAGTCGCCGCTTGATCGGCTCGTCCAATGCTCCGAGCAGCTCCGCATGGGCCGGTAGCGCCGAAAGGCGAAAAGAGTCTGCTGTCGGAAGATAGTTGAGTTCCGGCAAGCGACCAGGCACTTGCCACGGACCCTCGGTGGCTCGCAGGTCGCCGATTCGACGGTAGATCCCAGCAATCTGCTCTTCGAAGGCGCTGAGCTGGCTCCAATGGACAGATGCTCGGTGAACTTCAGCGTCAAGAAGTCTTCGTTGAATACCGGGGGGCATTGTTCCAGGAACCGATTAAAACGGAGCCCACAAGACTCGTCCAGCCAGCTCGGTTCCGGCTTCATCAAATCAAGTTCGACGCCCGAAGGAGCGTCTCAAGAAGGCACCTAGAGAGAGGGGAAGGCGCACTATTGCGCACTCGCTTGGGGGGGCAATCTTTGAGACGCTCCTTCGAGCGTCGAACCAAGAGCTAACAATTCTAGTTGCCAAGAACGGCGGCGGCCGGAGCCTGGCCTCGCAGAGGACGTTCGTCGTAGCAGGCCGAGAAGACCAATCCGGCGACGAAGGCGATTGCGAACGCGAGGCCAAGGGCTTTCCAGACCATGGGCTCCTTACTTCTTTTCGATCATATGCACGTCGCGTTGGGGGAACGGAATCGAGATGCCTGCTTCATCGAGAGCCTTCTTCGAGCCTTCCACCGTCGCGAAAAAGACGTCCCAATAGTCGTCCGGGCGCGTGTAGGGACGAACCACCAGGTTGACGGAACTATCCGCAAGCTCGCTCACAGCGATGATGGGAGCTGGCTCTTGTACAACTCCAGGAAGCCCCTGAACCATCTCGGTCAGAACACGTTTCACGACAGCAAGATCGGCGTCATAAGCGACGCCCACCGTGGTATCGACACGAACGACATCTTCGGCGCTGTAGTTTCGAATCGTTCCATTCGACAGCGCTCCGTTGGGAATGATGACCCGGCGGTTCTCAGGTGACGTCATGATGGTGGTGAAGATCTGGATTTCTTCCACCACGCCAATCTCGCCTTGGGCTTCGATCAGATCACCCACCTTGTAGGGACGGAAGATCAAAATCAGCACCCCACCGGCGAAGTTGGAGAGGCTTCCCTGCAAAGCTAGACCAACAGCCAAGCCAGCCGCACCCAGCACGGCAACAAAGGATGTCGTCTGAACGCCCAATGTCGAAGCGACGGAGATGAAGACGATCGCCTTCAACGACCAGTTCACCAGATTGGCGATGAACGGAGTCAGCGTTGCGTCGACCTTACGCGCTTCGAGTGCCCTCCGGGTGAGGCGGGTGAAAAGACCCGCAAGCCACATCCCAATGAAGAGAACGATGAGTGCGGTGGCAATCTTCGGCGCATAGCCAACGGCCTTTTCGAATACGATTTCCTGGTATCGAGCGAGAGTTTCGAGGTTCATAGCTTCGGGTCTTTCTTGTTGGTGGAGGATCGGTCATGCCTGCCATCTGCAGGCCAAAAGTGGGCCCCCTCGATTTCGTCCACAGCTTGGGTCGTTTCGAGAAATGCCTGCCAGTAGTCATGCTTGAGGCAACTGGCGACGACGTTCAGCACAACGCCGGAGAGGTTGTAGCCGGCGACACTGACGCGCGGCGGCGGAGATTGAGAGATGTGTGCTCGGTTCGCCAAGGAGTGGCGCAGCATCTGGATGGTTTCTTCTTGGTCACGAATGTGACCAACTTGGGCACGCACGCAGAGCTCAGTGCTCTCGTTTTTTTGCGTACCTAGTAGCCAAGACCAGTCCACTGCGCCCCCCTTGATCCACCTAGCGACTATTCCTTCACGAGGTGGAACTCGATGCGCCGATTTTGACTTCGGCCCGCTTCCGACTCGTTGTCGCCAATCGGTTTGCTGGAGCCGTAGCCTTTCGTCTCGATGCGCTCCCCTTCGATTCCTTCATCAGTGAGGTACTTCTTCACCGAGTCAGCTCGTCCTTGGGAAAGCTCGTCGTTTCGCTTGGCGTCCCCAGTCGAGTCCGTATGACCGGAGATTTCGACGTGAAGAGAAGGAAACTCCTTCATGATCTTCACCGTCTCTTTCAACTTCGGAAATGATTTCGGAGAAATGTCCGCGCTTCCGAACTCGAAAACGATTCCCTCCATCACACCGTCGAACTTCTTCACGGCTTCAGGCACCTCATCTGGGCAGCCATCCTTGTCGCGAAAGCCGTTCTTCGTCTCAGGTTCATCGACGCAAGCGTCTTTTTCATCAGGAATGCCGTCGCCGTCCTGATCCTTCACCGGACATCCAGTCTTCGTCTTGGCAGCTTCGCTTGGGCACTCGTCGGCGCTATCGACAATTCCGTCACCGTCTGAGTCCTTGACCTTGCATTCCTCGACCGGGCATCCCCCGGAGTCCTTGCCTGCAACGTCAGGACAGGCGTCTTTGGTGTCCTCGACCCCATCGCCGTCCGTGTCCACGCACCCCGACGGGTGCTCAGAAGCAACTTCGGGGCAGGCATCATCCTCATCGGAAACGCCATCGCCGTCTGTGTCGACGGAGGGGCACCCTGAGAACTCACCAGCTTCACGGGGGCACAAATCCCGGAAGTCGTTCGTTCCATCCCCATCATAGTCCGGCTTGCGGCGCTCGGGGGTGAACACGAGGCCGAGAAGAAACTCAGGATGATGGGTCAGAGCTCCCTGATCCGCATCAAATTTTTGCGACAAGTTGTCGCGAAGATCGAGACGGAAACCGATGTGCTCGTCGAGGGCAGCCTTGATGCCTACCCCGAAGTTAATTGACGGATCGCTATCACTCCCCATCGCGTCAGATGCAGCGCCCAAAACACCACCTCCTGCAAGGAGGAACGGTGTCACGCTTCGTCCGGGAAGTTGGGCAATCAGGTGCGCTCGACCTGCCCAAAGCCCAGCCGCAGAGCCATCCTTCGCAGCAGAGGGTAGCGCCGCACCCTCGACCTCCGCTCCCAAGAACGAAAGCGGGAAGTAGGCTACACGAAGACCAACCTCGCCAGCTGCCTTAAAGCCTTGCTGTGTGTCCTGGCGTCCCGGTTCGTAGAGCTCGTGGCTCGACGAAGGAAACATCACGCCACCGAAAATGCCCAGCTCCCACATATTGGGTTCAGGCACGTAACGCTTGATGTAGGGAAGTTCGGCGCCAACGGCGGCGTCTCCACTCGATGAAGCTGCTTGAGCTTCGGGAGCCTCCGCGTCGTTTTTCGCGTCCGCTTCGGCATCAGCCGAAGCTCCGTCTTTCGAGTCTGCTTTCGCTTCAGCTTTGAGAGAAATCTGAGCGGAGCTGCTGCCAGAAATGAGAAGGGCAGCGGTGAGTGCACGTGCATTCATCGTTCGAGTCATCTTCTTCGTTCCTTCCGTCATCAGCGCAGTGTGTAGACCAGGCTCATCGCCGTGACCGTGTCGAGCTCGCGCACTTCCGGCAGCGGATTGTTGTCGTATCGGAGGATAAAACTCGCGGCGAGAGAGAATTTGTTCGACAAAGCCGAAGTCAACGTGTTCTCCCAGTTGAGCCGCCAGTTGCTCGTGTCAGCAAAAGCCTGGAGGTACTCCAGGCCAGTGTAGAAGGTGACGTGCTCGTTGATCGAGTTGTCGTAACCAGCAAAAACGCGCGAGGCGTGCCGCACCTCAGTTTTCGTGATTGTTAAGTTGTCCGCTGCAGCGAGTTCAATCGCATCACCCCGGCGAATGTCGTACTGCATGTCGTAACCAGCCTCGAGCCACAGGCGATGTGTTGGCTTGGTCAAAAAGTAGTGGGCGACACCAGGGTCGAAGTTCATGCGCAAGTTCAACCCCTGAAACCGGTCGCGACGAGCCGACTGCGCGACGAACAACGCCCAGCGCTCGGTCAAGAATCGATCGTAACGAACTCGCCCTTGGTAATTCTCGACCGTGGGTTCACGGTCGGATTCGAGATCGGGAGCCGACTCGGCGTAGTTCGCCGCGACATCAGCACTGTACTGGTTCTGTCGACGACGGAGCCGCACCTTTCCCGCACCTGTGAGTGCAAGCGAACGCGAGTTACCGCTGGCGATCAGGCCACCACCGGAGATCTTGATCTCCGTCGCGTCGTTTTCCGTGGCCGGAGCTGCAGTCGCTTCGAACCCCTCGTTGGCCACATTCGTGGAACCCTCACTCGCGTTCGCGCCAGTGAGTAGGCTGTCTTGGGCGTGAGCGACGCTGCTGCAAAGCGCCAAACCCACGACCGTAAAAACGGTGTGTTTTGATTTCATGTGCGTAGATTCCTCCTAGGAACGCACACGACTTAGCAAGCTTGGGGCCAACTTGTCTCGCTCGGTCAACCCTCAATTCATAGGCAATGCGAGAGCATCATCCTCGTTTGGTCGGCCGTCTGTGGTGCACAGGCTGCAGGCTGGAGCCTACAGCCCAAACCTCGAATTCACTTGAGCCCATGCTTTTCCAGAAGCTTGATCAAATAAGAGCGATCCATACTAGCCAATCGTGCCGCGCCAGAGACATTGCCCTGGGTGCGCTCGATGAGACGCCCGAGAAACTCCCGCTCGAAGCTCTGGAGGACCGAAGCGCGAGCGTCCGCATAGCGCATGTCAAAGAGTCCGTTGCCCAAGGCAAGTCCGCCATCCTCACTTCCAGAAGGAGGTGCCCTTGAAGGACGTTGAGGAGGCGCTTCACCGAGCGCCACTGCCGCCTCCACGAAGTTACGTAATTCAAGGACATTTCCAGGCCAGTCGTGACGAGCCATCTGCTCCTGCGTCTTCTCATCGAAAACTTCAGCGAAAGGCCTCGTGCTGCCTGTCTCTTGGAAGAAAAACTCCGTGAGGAGCGGAAGATCCGACAGACGCTCACGCAACGGTGGAACCTCCAGGTTCACTACGGAGAGCCGATAGTAAAGATCTTCGCGAAAGCTCCCGCGATTCACCTCGCTCCGTAAGTCGCGATTCGTCGCAGTGACGACTCGAACGTCAACGTCGATTTCCTCATTTCCGCCAACGCGCAAGAATCGTTTCCGCTCCAGGACGCCCAAGAGCTGGGGCTGCAGTTCCGGCGACAGCTCCCCTACCTCGTCGAGAAACACGGTCCCACCATTGGCACGCTCAAACGCACCAATATGACGACGTTCAGCGCCGGTAAAAGCCCCTTTTTCGTGGCCAAACAAAGCGCTCGTGATCAAGCTCGGCGTCAACGAGCCACAATCAACGACGACGAATGGCTTGCCGGCTCGATCACTCCCCTGATGAAGAGCGCGCGCAAAGAGTTCCTTTCCTGTCCCTGATTCCCCGGTGACCAGAACGGCAACTCCACTGGTAGCTGCACGCCGAGCTGTTCCCATGATCCGGCGCATGGCCGCGCTCGCCCCGAGGATGCCGAACAACTCAGGAACCTCGAGGGCATCGACTGTCTTCTTATCTCCGTCAAGAACTCGGATTTTGGAGCGACCGACCTGAAGCTCGGAACCCGCGGGAATGCGAGCCAATTCAAGAGCTGTCGAGCCAAGCCAGGTTCCGTTCTTTGAACCGAGGTCCCGAACGAGAACTCCTTCCTGACCGTTTTCGAGATCGAGATGGAAACGTGACACGGTCGAGTCGCTCAACACGACGTCGTTTCGACGGCCCGGCGCTTGCACCTTGAGCCCGCGATCAGGCCCCTCAATCACCTCGACGGTGAGGCTCTTCACCGTGAGTTGTTTGGCAAGCTCCAGGGGCTGGGTCCCGGCTTGAGACGGCGCACTCATGACCGTTTTTCGATAGCGTGCCAGTCGAGGGACGCCAAGGAGCAAGCTCAATCCCCCGTTGGGCACCATGCCAGCGTCCGCTACACTGGCGCGCATGGCGAGACCGAAGCAGATGGATATCGGAGCGGTCCTCCATGCCGCCTATAGTCGACCCAACGCTGGGCTGGACCGGGTTGCGGCCCGCGTGCGGGCCCGCTTGGCTCTGATGGACACGGTAGGGGAAGCGTTCCGCTTACTTCTCGAAGCGCCGAACTCAGCAATGGTTGCAACCATAGGCGAACAGGACTGGGAAAAAGAAAGCGCCGAAACGGAGAACAAGAATGACGACGTTTGAATGGGCTGGCGCACCGAAGTCTTTTGGCCCAGCGCTTGAACAAGCGAAGAAGCTGGCACTTGAACACGCTCCGACGTTCCTCGGAGGTTTCGGCATCCTCGTGGGCGGTTGGCTCGCGGCGGTCGTCTCGCGGCGTGTCATCGAACGACTGCTCCGAGCAGCCAAAGTCAACACAGCTATCGAAAAAACGCGCGCTGGTTCCCTCATCAAAGCTCTGGGCAAGGATTGGACAGCCTCGCGTTTGGTGGGACAGGTCGCGTACGTCACCTTGCTGCTCCTGACGTTCAATACCGCCGCAGGGCACTTTCACCTCACGGGCCTTCAGCAAGCTCTGTCGGGAGTTCTGGCCTATCTCCCGAAGGCCGCTGGCGGCTTGGTGATTGTCGCCGCAGGTGCCTATCTCGGATCGATCGCGAAACGCAGCGTGGGAGCCATTCTTCGAGAATTGAGAAACCCTGCCGCCGGGCTCTTGGAGACCCTGACCGAGGTCGGCATCATTCTCATCGCCACGTTGGTCGCGCTGGATGTACTGGGGGCCAACCTCGCGTTTATCACCTCCAACCTCACGATGCTGCTCGGCTCTTTGCTCGTCGTGGTGGTGTTCCTGGGGTGTTGGTCGATGCGCGCTCCAGCCGAAGAACTGGTCGCGAACTACTACCTGCGCCGCATGCTCAGCGTGGGAGACCACGTGAAGACGCCAGCTCATCAAGGAACAGTTCTCGAGTTCCAGCCTTTGGGGGTGATCCTCCGTGACGCCAAGGGGGATGAATACTTCGTCCCGGCGAAACATCTGATCTCGGGCTTGCAACGTCGTCAAGGACTGAATCCGGATTGACGGAGCCGACCGACACCGAGCTGGTCGAGGCTTATCTCGACAAGAAACAGGACGGCGCTCTCACCCAGTTGATTCGGCGCCACCAGATCCCTGTTTTTCGCCATCTCTCCCATGAGTTGGCCGACCCGGATGACGCAGAGCAAGTTTGCGAAACGGTTTTCGTCGTAGCCAGCCGCCGGTTAGAAGAGTGGCCCCAACAAGGAGACTTCCGTGGTTGGCTGATGGAACTTGCTGATGAAGTGGGAGACTCGCGGCGCGGTGAAGCGATCGCCGACGACTCCGCACGCTTGGTCGACCCAGCGGTCTTCTTTCAACAGTCCGTTCACCAAGCGTTGCAGACGCTGGCGCCAGACGAACGGGCCCTTTTGGTCGCTGTGGAGCTCGAGGGGCAAACAGCCGAAGAAGTGGCTGAAAAGCAGGATCGGCCAGTCGAGCAAGTCACGGAAGCCCTTGAGCAAGCGCGTGCCCGTTTCACGGAAACCCTTGCTCGCCCCAGCACCGAACCGGACAACGACGACGACGACGACGACGACGGTCAAACGGAACAGCCGATCGTCACCGTCCAACCAGGGAAAATCGTCGACAACAGGTACCGAGTCGAGGAGTTGTTGGGTGAAGGAGGCATGGCCACCGTATTCGCCGCTCAACACGTTGCCATCAAAAGACGAGTCGCCCTGAAGACTCTTCACCCCAACCGGCAAACCCAGTCGATGATCCATGAACGTTTCGTACGTGAAGCGGAAGTCCTGGGAAAACTTACGCACCCCAACTTCGTCGACGTCTCCGATTTTGGGGAGAGCTCGGAGGGGTTTTCCTACTTGGTCATGGAGCTGCTCGATGGGCGACCTCTTTCTGACGAGCTCGAAGCGGTAGGAAAAATGGGCCCACATCGAGCTTTTCGAATCATTCGCCAAGTTGTGCTCAGCCTCGCATTCGCGCACCAACAAGGCATCGTTCACCGCGACATCAAGCCAGACAACGTAGTCCTCCTCGACGACGAATCCGGGGAAGGATTTGCGAAGATTCTCGACCTCGGTATCGCCACCACGGAAGACGACGACCACAAGGACGAACCAGCGCTATTCGGCACCCCAGCGTACATGGCGCCTGAACAGATCCAGGGCGATCGGCTGGATGGGCGAGTCGACATCTACGCGGTCGGCATCATGCTCTTTGAGCTGCTCACTGGCGAACTTCCCTTCCTTGCCAACAACGTACAATACCTGCTCGTCCTCCACCTGACCGAAGCCGTCCCGAGGCTTGGGTCCGTCGTGGAAGAACGAGTCGTTGAGGAAGAAGAGCTCCAGAAGCTCATCGACCGATGCCTCGCCAAGAAGCCTCAAGATCGCTTCCCTTCGGCAAGCGCGCTTCTGGAAGAGATTGAGCGAGTCCTCGAAACCTTAGACGCAGAGCCACTGCCTCAGCGAATGAGCTTGCGCGAGCAAAAGAGGTCGACCAAACCAGCTCCCGCACTCGAATCGAAGAAGCGACGCTCTAGCCTCGTTCTCATCGCATTCGCCATCCTCGTCGTCATCGGAGCCTGGTGGCTCTGGGGACGAGCTTAACTTTTGGAGGTTGGATAGTGGCTCAAGAAGACGAGCCGCCGTCATCCGAGTCGGGAACCCCGCCCTGAAGTGGTCCGCGAACAAAGAAATGAGCAGTGGGCCACGCCTTTTCCGGATTCATTTTTTCTTCTGGCGGGGGAGCGCCCCCTTGAGAATGGAATGCTCGAACGTCGGTTGCGCTGTGAACGTGCAGTCCTCGAAAACCAGGACCAAACGCAGTGAACTTGCGATGTGGCATGAAAGCCCTCCTCAACCCAAGACTACCAGGAGCTGAGGGGCTCGACTAATCCCAGCTCCGCATTTCACCCGCCTGAGAATCATACGTGCAACGTGTAAACACGGCTGCTCGACAAGTGACGTTGAAGAACTCTCCCTGAGGGGAATAAGCACAGCCGTGTTCGCGCAGGAGGTCGCCGAGTGTGGATTGAAACAGCTCACGACTCATCGGTCCGGGGTACTTGCCCGTCGACTCCTTGACGCGCTTCGCCTCCTGCTCGATGGCAGCGACACCTTGAGTCACGAACCACGGACAACCGAAGACGATTCGTACACTCTGGTACTCGGAGAAGAAAAGAAGCGCGAAGACAAAGGGCGTTCGGGCCAAACACCACCACTTCTTTCGAAACAGGTTCACGCAAAGAAGAATAACCCAGGCGATCGCAACAGCTCCCACCCCTAAACTCGCAAAGACACAAAGGTTAGCCAAAGGGCGCGAGAGATGACCCAAACTGATCAGAGCCAATAGGGCGACGGCACTGCCGACAAGCCAGCGCTCTGATTTCGAGTCTCCAAGGAATCCCACCGCGAAGTTCGGACTAGCGCACAACAATACGATGATGATTCGGTTCTCGGCGGACGCCCTCATGATCATACAGAACTTGCACTGAGCGGAGAGGTATGATCTAGGGCGCCCTAGTGAAGCAAGTTACTTG
>WURV02000811.1:3628-24532 GCA_011762755.2 Epimenia babai
AGATCCTTTAACAAATTGTGTTAATACGGATTCACGATTTATTACAGTGATAGATCCTGCGGTTGTAAGTGTGGGTAGTGATTTCAATGTGTGTGTTGATGCATCGGCAACGGATTTGACAACATTACCAGTAAGTATATTAGGTGGAACGTGGTCAGGGCCGGGTGTAATAGGTAGTGACTTTAATCCAGCAAGTGCAGGGGTAGGGGTGCATGAAATATTTTATGATGTAGCAGACGGTAACGGATGTACAACACGTGGTAGTGTTAACATAACCGTAGAAAGTTTGCCAGTAGTTGAAGCAGGAAGCGACGAGTTTGTTTGTGCTGGTGCGCCTTTGGTGGCCTTGGGTAGTAGTGCTTCACCTGTTGGCGGTACGTGGTCGGGTTCGTTTGTCGTTGGAAGTAATTTCGATGTTGGTGGTTCTGGATCTGGAACGTTTACCGTTACTTATACTTACACATCGCCTACAGGTTGTATTAACTCAGACACAAAGCAAATCATAGTTGATGCAGGAACGTCAGTAGATGCAGGGGCAAATTTTTCAGTTTGTGAAAGTGATGGTTTATTTGACTTAGCAAATAGGGTGACACCGGGGGGTGGTACTTTTAGTGGCCCGGGTGTAAATGGAAATAATTTTGACCCAAGTGTTGGGCCGGGATCTTACACGATAACTTACAGCCTGAGTAATGGATTTGGATGTGCCGGCACGGATGATATTTTGGTTACTGTAAATTCAGATCCCACAACTGAGGCAGGAACAGACGCTACATTATGTTTGAATGAATCGCCTCTTGATTTGACCGCAACTGCTGTACCGGGGGGCGGTGTTTTTAGTGGCCCGGGCGTTGTTGGTGGAAATACCTTTGATCCTTCTATATCTGGCATCGGTGCGCATTTGATTACATACAGTTTTACTAATGGAAACGGATGCGTAGGAACAGACACAAGAGAAATAACAGTAACGGAGCTGCCAGAAGCAGACGCAGGGTCAAATCAATTTATATGTATCAGTAATGGCTTAATTGATCTTGATGTTGACGCAAGTCCTGCAAGTGGTGTGTGGGCAGGTAATGGTGTTACGAATGGAATATTTGATCCCGTTGCTGCAGGTGTGGGCCAACACGTTTTGAACTATACAATTACACAGGGTAATGGTTGTACTGGTACGGATAGTAGGATTATACAGGTGTTTCCTGATCTTGTTGTTGATGCTGGAATAGACTTTACTGTTTGTACAAATGATGCAGTAGTGAATTTGGATCAAAACGTGTCAATTACAGGTGGTGATTGGACAGGTACAGGCATTAGTGGAAGTAATTTCGATGCTTCTAATTTGGCTGCTGGTGTATACCCTCTTACATATAGTGTTACCGATCAATTTGGGTGTAGTGCAATCGACGTAGTAGTGGCTACCGTTACAGCTCCCCAATCAGTAAGTGTTGGATCAGATATAAGTGTATGTGTGACATCAACTCCGATAAACTTGGCAATTAGTGTATCACCTGCAGGTGGATCATTTACAGGATCGGGTGTGTCGGGCAACTCGTTTGATCCTGATTTAGCTGGAACAGGTGAACATGAAATATTCTATTCAATTATTGATGGAAATGGATGTACGGCAACAAATTCAAGGACAATTACAGTGACTTCACCGCCTGTAGTGGATGCAGGGGCAAACCTTGTTACATGTTTAAGTAACAATGAAGTAGATCTTGATATTGGGGTTTCTATACAGGGCGGTACATGGTCAGGTACAGGTGTTAGTGGTAGTTTCTTCAATCCTTCATTGGCTGGCATCGGTGCGCATGTTTTAACCTATACCGTAGACGATGGCAATGGATGTATCAGTGTTGATAATAGAACCATTACCGTTCGTGATGATATTGTTGTTGATGCTGGTATTGATAGAATTGTGTGTGTAAATGGAACAACAATAGACCTTGCAGCCGATCCGAGTAGGGTTGGCGGAACATGGTCAGGTAGTGGAATATCAGGTAACATATTTGATCCTGCTGCTGCTGGCCCGGGGGTGCATGTCATTACTTATACATTCAGTGATTCTTTTAGTTGTGGGGCAACCGACACAAAGACGATTACAGTGAACAATACTGTGTTGGTGGATGCTGGCCCTGTTACTGAGGTGTGCAATACCATTGGTATTGTTGATCTGAGTGTTTCGGCAACTCCAAGCGGTGGAACGTGGACAGGTGCAGGAGTTACAGGAAATGTTTTTAATGCTGCTGCAGTTGGAAACGGAGTTTACGAATTGACATATTCGTTTACCGATGGAAATTCGTGTACAGTAACAGATACGAGAGAAATTACAATAGTAGATCCTGAGCCTGTCTCAGTAGGTAATAATGAGGTGGTATGTTTATCATCTGCCGTTATTGACCTTGACTTATCTACTAATGTAATTGGTGGTAGTTGGTCAGGTGTTGGAACAATTGGAAACAGCTTTAATCCAACATTGGCAGGAATTGGAACACATAGATTGACATTTACATTTGATAATGGCGGTGGATGTGTAAGCACGGCCGATAAACTAATTGAAGTTAAGCCGGATGTAACTGTTAATGCTGGTGCAGATTTTCAGGCGTGTATCAATGAACCACTTGTAGACTTGTCACTTTCAGTAGATAAAACCGGGGGTGTATGGACTGGAATTGGAATCACCGGAAACTCATTTAATCCGTCTTCCTCTGGTATTGGAAGTTTTACACTTACTTATAGTTATACCGATGGGTTTGGATGCACTGCAGTTGATACACGGGTTGTTACGGTTGTCGATATCCCACAAGTGGACGCAGGGCCAACTACAACACTATGCACATCTGCACCACTGTTAGACTTGAATGCTACGGCCATACCAACAGGTGGTAACTGGACAGGTGCAGGTGTCGTAGGATCAGACTTTAACCCTGCGTTGGTTGGAATTGGTACGTATGATTTAACATACAACTTTACCGATGGCAATGGATGTTCAAGTGTTGATGTACGAAGAATTGAAGTCATAAATCCTGATCCTATAGATGCCGGGCCAAATTTCGTAGTTTGTCTTTCAAGTGAGCCTGTGAATTTGGATGTTAATGTGTCAGTGGTTGGTGGTATATGGACAGGAAGCGGAATCAACAACAATATATTTATACCATCAAATGCAGGGGTAGGAAGTCACACATTGACTTACACATTTGACGATGGGCTTGGGTGTATTGATACCGATGTGGCGATTGTATTAGTACGTGACGATTTAATTATTGATGCAGGGGTTGATTTACCATTTTGTTTAAACTCGTCACCAAGGGATTTAAGCAATGACCCGTCACAGTCTGGCGGAACATGGTTTGGAACGGGTATTGACGGCAACATATTTGACCCTGTTGAAGCTGGCGTAGGAACACATGTAATTACTTACGAATTTGTAGACGGCCTTGGTTGTAATGCTACCGATACTCGAGTATTTACGGTAAACGATATTCCTTCACCAGACGGTGGCCCTGCTGTTAGTATGTGTATTACAGGTGGTGTATTTGACCTTGTAAGTTCAGGCTTTCCAACTGGTGGAACGTGGTCAGGTCAGGGCGTGATTGGAAATATATTTGACCCTCAGATTGTAGGAGTAGGTGAGTTTACATTAATCTATTCTTACGACAATGGTAGCGGATGTGTAAGCACCGATAACAAAAGTATTTTCGTTGAAAATCCACCAAGTATTGACGCTGGCCAAACTCGTATTTTGTGTGAAAATGCACCGTCAATAGATTTGGATTTGGATGTATCGGCACAAGGTGGATCATGGTCAGGTGATGGTTTGGATGGAAGTTTTTTTAACGCTGCATCGGCAGGGGTAGGAATACATACACTCACCTATACTATAGACGATGGAAGCGGTTGTATTAGTGTTGATACGAAGACTATTATAGTAAGGGCAAATATTACAGTTGATGCCGGGCCGGATTTTCAGGTTTGTCTTAGTGGTGGAATCATAGACCTTACTAATGATACTGATAAATTAGGTGGAACGTGGTCAGGGCCGGGAATTGACGGGAACAATTTTGACCCTAATCTAACGGGCATTGGTCAGTACATTCTTACTTATGATTTTGTTGATCCTGTTGGTTGCACAACCTCGGACACAAGAATCGTAACGGTACAAGATGCCCCGTTGGTTGATGCCGGGCCACCAATTGTATTGTGTACTACTAATGGTCAGTTAGAACTTAGTTCAAGTGCATTTCCTACGGGCGGAACTTGGACAGGGCCGGGAATTGATGGGACAACATTTGATCCTGAATTTGTTGGAGTAGGTACGTATGAAGTGACTTATACTGTTACCGATGCATTTAGCTGCTCACGTAGTGATATTAGAGAAATTCGAGTAGAAGAGCCTGATCCTGTTGATGCTGGCCCAACTGAAATAATTTGCCTGAACAGCGCAATTATTGATTTGGATTTGGAAGTATCAACACCGGGCGGAAGATGGACAGGGGTCGGGTTAAATGGAAGCTTCTTTGATGCTTCTGTTGCTGGCATCGGTTCGCATACTTTAGAATATGTTATTGACGATGGAAACGGTTGTATTAGCAGGGACACGAGAATTGTACAGGTAAGAGCCAACGTAACCGTTAATGCTGGCGTTGATAGGACATTCTGCTTGAATGCAAACGTCTATGACCTTACAAACGATCCTGACAGACTTGGCGGAACTTGGACAGGGCCGGGCGTGACTAATGAAAACTTTAGCCCTTCACTGGCTGGTGTTGGTGTACACGTGTTGACCTATTCGTTTACTGATCCTATTGGTTGTGATGCTGCCGATACTCGAACATTTACAGTCAATGCAGTACAGGGAGTAGATGCCGGGCCACCAATAGAAATCTGTACAACCAATGGACTGTTCGATTTGACCGCACAGGGTTTTCCTGCTGGTGGTACTTGGTCAGGTCAGGGGGTTACAGCAAACGACTTTGATCCGTTGTTTGTGGGCGAAGGACAATTTGATTTGATCTACACTTTCGTTGATGGAAATGGATGTGAGAACAGTGACATTAAAGAAATAAACGTTGTCGTACCTGAGCCTGTTGATGCCGGGCCTACTACGATAATGTGTGTGAATAGCAGTCAAATTGATTTGGACTTGGAAGTCTCTCGAGCTGGCGGATCTTGGACAGGAACGGGGGTTGATGGTAGCTTTTTCGATCCATCTGTTTCGGGTGCTGGTACGTTCCAGTTGACTTATACTTTCGACCTTGGCGATGGCTGTATAAGTTCGGACGTGCGCACAATTCAGGTTCGTGATAATATAGTCGTCGATGCTGGCCCGGACGTGGCAATTTGTGTGAATGCAATCGACTACGACTTGACAAACGATCCTGATAGACTTGGCGGTACATGGGTAGGGCCGGGCGTTTCTGGAAATACTTTCAGACCTGACAATGCAGGGGTAGGGGTTCACGTACTCACTTACACATTCGTTGACGCTGTAAGTTGTAGTGCTACCGATACTCGAGTATTTACAGTTACAGATCTGCAAGTCGTCGATGCTGGCCCGGATATTTCAGCTTGTACAACTGCAGGGATTATTGATCTTAATATTTCTTCTTTCCCTGCTGGTGGAACATGGTCAGGGCCGGGTGTATCTGCTTCAAGTACCTTCGACCCCGATCAGGTAGGTAGTGGAAATTACACCGTTACATATACTGTCAATGATGGCAATGGATGTGAGGTTACAGATAGCAAGGAAATAATTGTTAGTCTGCCTGATCCTGTTGATGCTGGCCCAACTGAAATAGTTTGCCTGAACAGTGCAATTATTGATTTGGATTTGCAAGTATCAACACCGGGCGGAACGTGGACAGGGGTCGGGTTAAATGGAAGCTTCTTTGATGCTTCTGTTGCTGGCATCGGTTCACATAATTTAGAATACGTTGTTGACGATGGAAACGGTTGTATTAGCAGGGACACAAGGCTTGTACAGGTAAGAGCTGACATTAGCGTTAACGCTGGCGTTGATAGGACATTCTGCTTGAATGCAAACGTCTATGACCTTACAAATGATCCTGACAGACTTGGCGGAACTTGGACAGGGCCGGGCGTGACTAATCAAAACTTTAGCCCTTCACTGGCTGGTGTTGGTGTACACGTGTTGACCTATTCATTTACTGATCCTATTGGCTGTGATGCTGCCGATACTCGAACATTTACAGTCAATGAAGTACAAGGCGTAGATGCCGGGCCACCAATAGAAATCTGTACAACCAATGGACTGTTTGATTTGACCGCACAGGGTTTTCCTGCTGGTGGTACTTGGTCAGGTCAGGGGGTTACAGCAAACGACTTTGATCCGTTGTTTGTGGGCGAAGGACAATTTGATTTGATCTACACTTTCGTTGATGGAAATGGATGTGAGAACAGTGACATTAAAGAAATAAACGTTGTCGTACCTGAGCCTGTTGATGCCGGGCCTACTACGATAATGTGTGTGAATAGCAGTCAAATTGATTTGGACTTGGAAGTCTCTCGAGCTGGCGGATCTTGGACAGGAACGGGGGTTGATGGTAGCTTTTTCGATCCATCTGTTTCGGGTGCTGGTACGTTCCAGTTGACTTATACTTTCGACCTTGGCGATGGCTGTATAAGTTCGGACGTGCGCACAATTCAGGTTCGTGATAATATAGTCGTCGATGCTGGCCCGGACGTGGCAATTTGTGTGAATGCAATCGACTACGACTTGACAAACGATCCTGATAGACTTGGCGGTACATGGGTAGGGCCGGGCGTTTCTGGAAATACTTTCAGACCTGACAATGCAGGGGTAGGGGTTCACGTACTCACTTACACATTCGTTGACGCTGTAAGTTGTAGTGCTACCGATACTCGAGTATTTACAGTTACAGATCTGCAGGTCGTTGATGCTGGCCCGGATATTACTACATGTACAACTGTAGGAATTATTGACCTTAGTATTTCTTCTTTCCCTGCTGGTGGAACGTGGTCAGGGCCAGGTGTTACTACAAATTCATTTGATCCGGGACAAGTTGGAAATGGAAATTACACCGTTACATATACTGTCAATGATGGCAACGGATGTGAGGTTACAGATAGCAAGGAAATTCGAGTTCAATTACCTGATAATATAGATGCAGGGGCGAACTTGACGGTGTGTGAAAATAGTCCAAGTGTTGACCTCGATCTTGACGTTTCAGTTCAAGGTGGAACATGGTCAGGAACAGGCGTTGACGGTAGCTTTTTTGACCCAAGTACGGGGATAGGAACTTACACGTTGACGTACACTTTGGACGATGGAAATGGTTGTATTAGTACAGATAGTAAGAACATTAATGTACGTGAGTCACTAACTGTAGATTTAGGAGCTGCATTCACGATGTGTGTTAATGACGATAGAATAGACCTTGGAACAATAGCAAGTATATCAGGTGGAACATGGACAGGCGGTGGAATAGTTAATGATTTCTTTGATCCATCTGTTGCAAACATAGGAGCGAATGTATTGACCTATACTGTTGAAAATGAGTTTAGATGTATAGCAACAAATACATTAACAATAACCGTACTTTCTCTACCTGCTGTATCTGCCGGGCCTGCTTTTGCTGTATGCGTTGACAATGGATCTATAGATCTGTCGCCTGACGTATTTCCCGTAGGTGGCGTCTTTAATGGTGATGGGATGATAGGTAGTGTGTTTCATCCTGATATTAGCGGTTCTGGTCAACATGAAATAGAATACACATATACAGACGGGAATGGCTGCAGTAATTCAGAAATCAGGGTCATTACCGTAAATGCCTTACCATTGGTAAATGCTGGATCAGACTTCGATATTTGTGTAAATGCTGCACCAGTACAGTTACAAGGTGTACTACCTCGAGAAAACGCAGCTTGGTCAGGAAATGGAGTCTTAGCAGGTTTCTTTAATCCATTAGATGCAGGGGTTGGAAGTCATAATTTGGTGTATAGTTTCACAGACGAAAATGGATGTCAAAACAGAGATAGTTTAGTTGCAAATGTCATTGCTGAACCTGTGTTAGACATTGGCGAAAGTTTGGATTTGTGCGTTTCAGATAGACCTTACGACATGTCCACAGACGTAAATATTTTAGGTGGAACATTTAACGGTGATGGAGTCGTTGGGAATTTCTTTAACCCTGAACTTGCTGGTGTTGGATCACATATTATCAGTTATGAAATTCCTTTCAATGGCTGTACAATTATTGAGTTCAAAGATATAACAGTAAATGCCCTAACACCTGTTTCTGTTGGTGATGATTTCCTTTTGTGTATAGACTCAGATCCTTACAGATTGTTAAATGACGTGAACCAATTGGGGGGGACATTTACAGGACTTGGTGTTATAGACAATATCTTTTATCCTGACGTTGCTGGATTGGGTGCGCATGTAGTAGAATATAGTTTCACAAATGCATTTAATTGTATTTCTACCGATGAAAGAATAATTAGTGTTCAATCGCAATTAAGTATTGATGCTGGCCCGGATTTGTCTCTTTGTAATTCGGTGGTCACTTTTGACCTGTCAGTATTTGGAAACCCTGCAGGTGGTATATATGTTGGCACGGGTATAACAGATAATGTTTTTGATCCTGCTGTAACAGGTATTGGCAACTTCGACATTACCTACGTGATAGAGAGCGATAACGGCTGTGTAAGCTACGATACTCTTGTGGTGACGGTTTTACCAAGTACAATAGAGAACTTCGGACAGGACACGATTGTATGCGTCACATCAAGCCCTTTGACGCTTAACTTCAATGATGAGTTATCAAGTGGATCATGGTCAGGTGATGGGGTTGTTAATAATCAATTTTTCCCTGCTTTAACAGGCGTGGGAACATTCTCTTTAAATTATCAGAATAGCACGCTTGATTGTGATATTGCTGGACGTAGAAATGTGACAGTTGTAGGACTCCCGAACCCTGCAACATCATCGCTCACAAATGTTAACGGCTGCGAAGGTGAGTTTATAGAATTGGTAGCCTCGGTTACCGAAGAAGATAGACTTAACAACGTGGGTATAAACTGGTATCGGGAAAACGAGCCCGTAGCATTTGATACGGGGGAAATAATTAATTATGAAATAGTTAACAGTGAGCGAATTTTCTACGAGTCAGTTTCACAATTTGGATGTACAAGCGGTCAAAGCAACTTCATTTCTATAACCAGAAATAACCCATCGGGAGAAATAGCGGTTTCGGATGCAGACCCGGACTTTGCAAAAGCGGTTCAATTCTTTTCTAATAATATAGAAAACACAATTGCTTATGAATGGGACTTTGGGGATGGTACAAGTTCTACCGAACGTGATCCATACCATTTCTACTATGAATCAGGAACGTTTAACGTAAGTCTAAGATTAACCAGTAATGCAGGTTGTTCTACTACCATTACAGTAAATGATATGGTGACGGTAGGAATAGAGCCGGGACGTGAAGACGAAGGGGTTGTTCTTGGTAGTGGTGGTAATTTCCTCAATGGTGAAGGTCAGCCGATCCGTGACGGTATAGTTCAATACTGGCCAAATCCTGTTAGTGGTAATCTGATAAAAGTGGAAATTGTCAGCACGTCTAATGCGACTTATAAAGTCAAGGGAATTAACCTTAATGGACGGATTTACGACATGGGCGATGTGTTCTTAAAACGTGGATTAAATGAAGTAGAAATAGACGTTTCACAAATGATTGACGGCTTACATCCTATAACGCTGACCAGTCAGAAAAACGGTATACAACTAAGATTTAACCTTTTGAAATTGAAATAAATGAGAGTCATTATAACAATATCCTTACTTTTCGTTTGTATGGCCTGTGAACAGGGTACATCGGACTTTATTAATAGTTTAAATGTTCCGCCTCGGATCAACTTCGCTAATGGTGCAGAAGTGCCTATTTTGAGTGATAGCATAAAGGTTAGTTTTGGTCTTAAACAGGAAGCATCTTTCTACACTGTTAACCTAACTGTGACAGACGATAACAATAACCTTGATAGAATTGAATATGCACAGCTCGAGGGATTAGGAACATTACTACAAAATGGGGACACGATCTTTCAAAGAAATATCTCTTTGCAAGGTGATATATTAGAATTTGAATACTATCCACGTGGATTTGGCAGCCACATTTTTTCATTAGAAGCTGTTGACGCATTTGATGAAAAGAACAGTGTAAGAGTGAATTTAGTAGCTTTTGAGAATTTGCCACCAGTGGCCACATTCAACATTAGACGAATAGGACAACTCTCGAGGTTTCAATATAGAATAGATGCATCTGAAAGCTTTGATAAAGATGCTCGATTTGGTGGTAAGATTGCAGAATATGAATACTCACTTGTGGGTAAAATATTCAATGTTCTTACACCTGAATTTAATCATATATTCCCTGATTTCGGGATCTATCCAATACAAGTGAGAGTAAAAGATAATAGTGGTGTTTGGTCACAGCCTGTAGAACAGACATTAACAATTAATTGACTCTTGATTCGCCTGAAAAATGATGCTTGCAGAATAATTGATTTAATAGTGATTTGTTTTCAATGACCTGCAGCATCTTTTTTTGATGCCTCGTTCAATGCATTATCTACTTTAGTTATCCAATCAGCACCCCATTTATCAGAAAAAAAATTGTACCTATCTACCGAACCTTTTTGATAGGCTCTATACCAAAGTACTTGTCCAATTTTGTACAAAACAATTCCAACAATTATTAGAATTATTATTAATTCGATTTCTTTAATTTCCATAGTTCGATTATTGTTTTAACCTTCTTCATTAACTACTAACTGCGCTTCTATAATTGGTCGTTCGAATATTAGTACTTGTAAATACCAAGCGGGTTTATCTGTGTTTATAGTATTTGATGATTTTAGTTCCCAACCAAATTTAGCCATATACATAATTAGCTCACCTGCAGTTTTTAATTTTACAGGGTTCTTCACATCTGTATAATCTTGCAGTATATATCTTTCACCCTTAGTTTCTCCACTTACTAATACTGGCGAACCATTATCCTGATCGTCCTTAAAGCGAATTTGATGTGAACTAAAAGATACTGTCATGTTCACAGTGGCATACTCAAAGCGTGGTTTCTCTGCTGGATTATCTTGTCCGTTAACCTTTATAGAGAATGCGAATAATAGTGTAAATGCAATTGTGTGTAGTGCTATTTTTTTCATGATTTTTCTTAGTTTTTCTGCCCTTAAGAACATTGATTTTGCTTTGAAAATGGGTGGTGTCAAATTGAGCTTCCGGAAGATAGTACCAGGACAAAAATTGACACCAACAAATACATGCTTATTTAACGGCTAATTGTTCTTCAAGGGTACTTATTATTTCCCTCAGTTTATTCTTTGTTTGCTCTTGGTAACTTAACCAAGTTTTTTTGAATATGCCTTTTCCTTTCGGTGGAGAATCAACAAAAAGGTAACCACCGCTTTTGTGTCCTGTTGAATTGGTGGATGAATGATCAGCTTTAACAAGTGTGTAAGTACATAGACCTTTTTTGATAGATATTTTGGCCGAATAAGAAACAATACCACCGTCTCTTTCTCTTCCTGCAAAACGATATGTTAAGGGGATTTCACCAGAAAATTTTAGTTCTCGAGTTTGATCATTAGCGTATTCAATAGGCTGGTTAGAAGTTTGGCCTCTATATTCAGCCCACTTGACAACCTGCATAAAAGCTAAACTATCATTTTGGCCTGTTTTAAAGCTCCGTGTTTCAATAATTTGACCATAGCTAAGTATTGAGGTCTGAAATATAATTAGAGCTGTGAGAACTGTTTTAAATGTGTTTTTCATATCATACTTAGTAAATTGTTTATTTGTCAATTTTTTTTCTTGCTTTTTCCTTTTCTCTATTGGAGTATGCGGTTAAAAAAAAGGGTATAAACCAACAAATTAGACTACCTACACCAATAAGAATAAGATTTCTATTATCGCCTATAATTTGAAAAAAAATCATAATTAAAATTCCAACGGCAAGGACATTAGATACCCTATCTATTTTCGTTCCAAGTTCGTTATTTTCATTTTCTATTAAGTTCATACTTATAAAGTTGTTTTACATCTTGTCATCTGAGGATTTAACTATATCAATCTGTTTATCATTTTCACGCATTTGTGTTTGAAGATCTTCTACATCACCAATAAATGAATCCATGTATTCACACATATATTCCGTTTTTCTAAAGAGTCCGAATCTACTTTCAATTGACTTTCTATTAGACTTCAGTTCGTGATTAAATTGTTCAATTTTAGCGATAACATTATCCAACATGGATAGTTCTTGCTTGTAACTTTTATTGATAATATCCTTTAATTCTTTTTTCATTAAGTATTTACCATTGTGATTCAGCTTTTAATCGACCGCCTACCGCATCCAGATATTTAAAAATTGTTTCCATTGTTGGGTTACCTGTTCCCTTTTCAATGGCAATGATCTGGTTACGACGAAGACTGCTTCGTTCGGCAACTTCATCTTGTGACATCTCCGCATTTTTTCTAAGGACTTTCAACTGTTCTCCAAAAACTTGCATGTCGTTTGATAATTCTGTTACACTCATATTCAAATATTGTTTTATCTGATTTATTTCGGTTTAACTATCTCTACCTTTTTATTCTTATCTGTAGGTCTTCTCCATCCTAATTCATCAACTGTGTGATTACTTACATTGATACACATAGTAGCAGATAATTTCATCCAAACAAAAGTATGTGAGTACTTAGGGTTGTAAGGGAGAAATAGATCTCCTTTTTTCAAATCCTTAAACATGCTTTGTTTGTTAGATCTTTCAATATCCTCAAATTTGATTTTTTCTGTAATCATAATTTCTTCGATTTATTAGCAAAGGTAGTTAATTATAATGAACGTTCATAATATATAACGTTATATATATATATCTTGTTTATACTATTAATTGATCAAAAGCCTAACGGGGTGAAAAATGGGAAATGTTAAGTGTTCCTTAAAATCGGTACAGAAGCGCAATTCCGTGTGCGGATCAGCTTCCGATTTGAACACTTAATATTCCCTGTGGTTTACTCACATTTTTAACGAAGGGTTGGACGTGTGCTTTAGCAACGTAAGCCGTTTTCGTGTGGCTCGTGGCGAAGCAGAGCTTTGGAATTGTTGGGAACTTTGGGGTTTAACTTGACTTTTTAGATAGGATTTCCTATGTATTTAACATATAACCAGTTCTATAACAACGCACATTGCATTTCTCGCACGTATGGACGGTTTATTTTCAAATACGCTACTCTCAGGGCCTTTAAATTGGACTTTACTAAGAAAATAGGTCATTATGACATGTACTAACTGCCCTACTTAAAGACCGACATTTCTCTTGATATGAAAAAAAGTTAAGATTTTTTTGAACAAACCATTTCCCAAGTTTCCATGTAATCGAGTATTGCTTCTTGCGCTGTTGTGCCTTTTGATTGCACGGCTGCACCTGTCTTTTTGCGCAGATCGTGAAAGTCTTTTTCGGTTTGCGTTTTGATTAACTCACCAACGTTGTCGAAAAGTAGAATTTCGGTAAAGGCGTAATTAGTGATGATCATGAAACCGTTTGTGTCTTTGGCAATATAGTAGACGTTCATCGCTTATTTGATTTTGTTAGGATCTGCAATAAGTAGGAAAGTTGAGAGGGTTTAAAAAAAATAGTTTCCCAATGATGAAATTGAGTTTCCCAAAGTCAAAATATAGCTTGCGAAATTAAGTCCAAGTGGTATCGTCCCAGCGCTGAGACATTGGATTTCGAAATCTTCTCGGGATGGATGGATCGGATAGGGTTGTTATTGTATCATCTAAAGTAAGATCTTTCTTTGCTCTTTTTCTTTTGATGTGCTTGGCAAGTGAATTTGCGTTTTCTTGTTTGATTTTTTTGCTCATGACAGAATGTTGGGTTTGGATGTAAAATCAAAAAAAAACATCCCACACTTTAGTAGGATGTCTCATTAAGAACCAGCCATAGATAGAACTTTGCTTGTTCGTTATGATGTAAAGAAAGGGATTATCTTTAGATAATGGGACGTTTGGTGTCAACAATCAACCAGGTACTTGATTCCTGGAGACGAATTTGACACCACTACGTGCGCAGCTCAGGGAAGATCTGCACTGCTGCAGGTGGATTGTTGACACCATGAGGGAAATTGGGGTGTTAATCAATAGACTTAACGAAGTGAGACAAGCAAATAAGTGAGCCAACTACTGTAGGTGATCTTTTTGTGAAGCATTCGAAAGAGATAAGGAGATTGTGGGCGTAGGTGATGTTTGCAGTTGGTTCTTTTGAAAGGACAAAAAAAGGGGGTATCCCCTTTTAATAATACCAAGACTTGTATTGTGGTTTTCCGTCCCAAAGCCATGCGGATTCTGACGAGTTGATTCTTATACCTTCTTTGTTACCAAGTGGTGAAACTTTGTATTTCATTGGTTCTGATCTATCAAGGAAGTTATCTTTTTGGGCCAATACGCTGCATGACATTCCGTTACTTGCTCCTGAGTCGGGTACTGTTTCCTGTGCTACTTCTCTTACAATTACGAAGTGCTTAGATGGTTTGTCTATAACCTGATAGAATGAAACATTAGTTTGCTCATATCCCCATGATGAATAGAATATTGATCCTATTTCTGCGGTCGATACAAAAGCCTTACGTTCTGCTTTTTTCTGCTCTTTATAGTCATGGCGTTCTTGCGCTCTTTTCATGATCTGTTCAAGGTGGGCTGTTCTATCACCTTCGGATCTGTAAACTGAGAATACAAAGGGTTTTCCTTGTCTACCCTTCCAAACAAAGAGTACAGGTTGTCCCTTTATGTCATACGCTTTGAGAATCTTTAAGTCTAAATTTTCCGATAGCTCGTTGTTAGGATAAGAAGCTTGATAAGATTGAATTTTTGTTGATTGAGAAATCATAGTTATAAAATTTAAAATGAAACATAATTTGAATAAGTCCCATCCGCTTTTGGACACTATGCGAAGCCTAACAGCATTTTTCTGGCTTTAAGGAGCAAAGCGGTAAAAAAGAAAAAAGCAGATGTTAGGATGATGCAACTGTGGCCAACCTTACCTATTAAAAAGGAACTGATAAGGCAATAAAAAGGAAGCGGATAACTTTGTTCAAATTGTTGTTTTCCCTGTTCATACATGTGGCCACGACCACTATGAACACCATTGGTTCCCCCGGTGGGGGTTAGGGGGCTTCCATATATTTAAAGATAGGGTAGATTATCACTGAGATTAGTATCATGTAACGTACGTTACACCCTTTAATGTTTGTTTGATATTGTGTGAATGGAGGATTTTTATTGAAATGGTGTCAAGGTGTGGGGGTGCTGCCGTTGGATCTGGCAAGAGCTGGTGTGTTTATGGTGTCACTTTTCCCGGATCTCGAGATCTGCAGAGTGAGAAAGTGACACCATAGGCTTATTTCTTCTTGTCGAAAATAAAACCAACTGTAAAATCGGATTTCAGTTCTAATGCAGCTTCAAAAGGTTTGTCCTTTTTACTCGTGAAACCTTTGATTTTAGCGGTTTTCTTTTTGGTTAGAAGTGTAGATAAATGTGAATCGGTTAACTCCTTTTTGGCCATTTTGCGCCAAAGTTTAAAGTCGCAATTATCGGAATCAGAACAGAAAGCACCAGCCTTATTGATGCGTATAGATTTTTGACATTTTGGACATTTTAGCTCTTCGCCTGATTTGGTTTTGGCTGGTTCATTAAATGCAAAATCGACTGTCCATTTTTCAGTATTGAGTTTTAAGGGTGCATCGAATTTCTTTTCTGGATCTAATTTTTCAGTTACCGGATCGTATTTTTGAAAGCCTTTTATTACTGGCGTAGCACCCGTTTCAATTAGGGCTGTTACTTGTGGTATCGTAAGGGTTTTACCTCCTTTGGATTTCCATATCACGAAGTTGCAAGGGTCTTCGTCCTTATATCTGTTACAGCCAAATCCTTTTTTACCTTCAATGATTTTTCCTTTTTTACATTTCGGACAGGTAAGTTTTAGATTATCGGTATCTATGGTTAGCCCAACTTCGAGCATGTCAGAGGTTACACTTTTTGTGTACTCTTTCATGTCGTGCATAAACTTGGTGTGCTGAACTTCACCACTGGCGATATTGTCAAGGTTCATTTGAATACTTGCCGTTAATTCAGGCTTGGAAATATCTAAGTGTTTGATTTTTTCATAAAGGCTAAGACCCATATCGGTAGGAATGATCTTCTTTTTATCATTCATGATTAGTCCAGCTTTAAAAACGCTTTCGATTATTTCGCCTCGTGTGGCACTGGTGGCAAGTCCGCCTGTTCGAAGTTCGTTTTCACGCATTGCTTTTCGTAACTGTTCATCGTCAAGCTGCTTACCGCAAGACATCATTAGTTGTATTAACGAATCTTGTGTAAGCAATGCAGGAGCTTTGGTCATTTTAGTAGTGTAGTTGCCTTTGTCTGTGGCCAGTGCGTCACCTTCTAAAACCTTTGGTAAATCGGAGTCTGCAGTATCTTCCGTTTTGTCTGCTTCTTTTGGTTCTTCAAATACTGTACGCCAACCATTTTGAACCGTAACACTACCATTAGAAACATAGGTATTAGATGCATTCGAAAATTCATATTTAGTTTTATCCTTCAAGCATTCAGGTGCAAAAGCTGCAAGAAATCGAAGTGAGATAAGATCAAAAAGTTGCTTCTCTTTACCATCAAGGTTTGAATAATTGGCAAGTTCGTCAGTTGGAATGATGCCTTGATGATTAGGTGCTTTTTTATCGTTAACACATCTTTTAGGAAGATTGTTTATATCATATAATTCTGAAAATTTTGGGTTGTTGTGGATTGATAAGAGTTTGTTTACTCTATCCGGGACATCTTCAAACAATTCTTCGGTTAAGTAACCTGAGTCGGTACGAGGGTAAGTAATTAGTTTGTGTTTTTCATATAAACTTTGAGCGATTTCGAGGGTTTGTTTTGCTGAAAAACCGAACTTTTTTGAAGCATCCATTTGCAACGAACCAAGTTCATAAGGTATCGGTTGTTTTTCGGTTGTTTGCTTACTTTCTGAATGTGTACAGGTAGATGTTTTTTCTATCTTGGAAACGACTTCTTTAGCTTGGTTTTCATCTGTTGGTGTTTCCTTGATCTTGGCGGTGAACTTTATACCATCCTTGTCTAACTCTATGGTGATTGGGTAATAAGGGGTTGGAACAAAGTTCTTATTTTCAAGAAAGCGTTTACAAACAAGGGCAAGTGTTGGTGTTTGTACACGACCGATTGTAATTTTTTTATTGGCTGAAACTGTTATTGCTCTTGTGGCATTTATTCCTATGAGCCAATCAGATTGACTACGACATTCGGCACAATGGATTACATCGGTACGGGGTGGTATCTCTTTAGGTAGAATCTTTTTGATGCCGTTAACAGTTAGGTCATTGGGTAGTATTCTTTTATAGGGTTTTTTACAACCCGAAAGAGTGTGTATGTAATGAAAAATGAGATCCCCTTCCCTGTCGCTATCAGTTGCACAAATGATTTCGCTTGCTTCGTCCATAAGCTGTTTAACAATATTGAACTGCTTTGACATTCCTTCGGAGACTGAGAGTTTGAATGTGTCAGGAATTATTGGTAATGTGTCTTTAGACCATTTGGATAATTCAGGGTCATATTTTTCAGGCATTGCAAGACCAACTAAGTGACCGACTGCCCATGATACCCTAACAGATCCATTCTCGTAATAGCCGTCCTTACGGTTAGTTGCTCCGAGAGCTTTGGCGAAATGTCCTGCCTTGGGTGGTGATTCTGCAATGTATAGTTTCATAATGTATGTCTTTATAAATGAAAATTGGTAAAGTAAATCATTGAAAATGACTGTTTAATTGATTGACACCAAATAGCGTCCGGATCTTCGACCTGGTTAAAGGAAATTGACACCAAACAACCAGTCTCGAGAGCTGTGCCGGTGCGCTCTTCAGCAACATTGTGACACCAGTCATTCACGACCGCCCCTTTCTATGCCTTTTGCTTTTACTTGGGATTGAATGAGTGAGTGAGCAATTGTGATCGCTTTAACTACTGCGCCAACAGGTGTAGGTATAGAACTGGCAATAGCCTTGATACTTACTTTGGCAGCCATTGTCTTAGTAAGCTCTTTTTTTAGGTGCTGCGTGGCCAACTGGATCATTTTAGCCTGATTGGTTTGTAAGTTTTTATTGATTGGCCCTATGAGGTTGGACATACCCTGAGATTTCAAGTAACCAGCAACACCACGTTTGACCATTTTGGTTACTAATTCTTTGGCAAGATTTTCAGCCATTCTATCAGGGTTGCGAACCAATTGAGCAAACCGTGCTTGGCCTTGGGATAGAGATTTAGTGATCTGGCGTTGACGGTACATGTCATTGATACCTCGAGAATAGTCAAAGGTCTTATCAAAGGTCTTTTCTACCTTCTCGGCAAATTTATCACGGTCAAAACCGATTTTAACTTGCTTGCCATTTAGGGTATTATGTCCTTTGCGATTATTGGCCAAAGGAGAAAGAGACATTTTTTGTGTTCTGTCTCTTCGACTGACAATAACGTGAACGTGCGTGTTATCACCTGCTTTTGTGTTGCCGGGTAATATGACAGTATTGTTTGAATCACGTAGATATTGTGTTTTAAACCGTTCTTTTAGCTTGGGATCTTCGGTTTTGTGAATTGCGCTTCGAACCTTATAGTTGTGCTTGTATGTATCTTGAAGTTTGGTGTCTTTTGTGTCGGGGTGATACCTTCTATCTTGTTCAATTTTTCCATAGTAAACAAGGTCTTTACCTTCCATTGGTTTGCCATCTATAGTACGGTCGAAATGCTTGGCGTAATCGTCCATTACATTTCTAACGTAACCTTGTATTGCTTCCTGTTTTTGTTTAGGGTCGTTGTGTAAGCTGTTGATATGAGCCATTTCTTTTTCAGAAAATGATACGCTCATTTCATAGAATTTCGTTTCGCTGTCCTTTAACCCTTTACGGTTGTTGTCGATATTGAAAGTTACTTCGTCACCTAAAATATTGTTGTTGAATGGGTCGAAGAACATTTCACGATCCGTAAGTTCTTTGCCTATGTTTTCCTTTTCCAAGTACTCAACCAAATTACCTGCCGAACCAGTATTTTTATTAGCATGGGCAGGTGGTTTTGAAATCTTGGCGTATGGCATGGGACGAATTAATTCGGAGTTTCTTTTATGAAATTTAGTAACTCAATAAGCTCGGGAAATTTCCAGCTTTGGGGATTATTCTTTCGATAATAGTATTTGTCCTTTGTCAAGCTTGTACCGTTCAATATCATCTCAGTAGAAACGTCCTGAATGGTAAGGAAAGTAGGCATGTTTAGAACTAACAATAGCGTCTTTTCGAGGGATGCGCTTAGTTCTCTCATTTTGTCGATCTCTTCTTTGTCACATATTGAACGTTCTTGAAAAAAGGAAACAACTTCGACCATTTCGTTGATTGACCATGTAGCAGAATTATGTTTTCGTTTCCAAAATTTGTCTTTGCTAAGGCTTGTTTTGGCTGTCAGTTGGGATAAGGGAATTTTGTTTGAAAATATTATGTCATTTAGAAATGTACGGGATTCTGAAACGTGTACTATGCTTGCTTTAAGTTGCGAAATACTTAATGAGGTTAGTAGATGTACTTCTTTAAGGTGACTCATTATTGCATTTTTTAATAGTGTGATTTTTTAATTGGTTTAGCAGTGAAAAGAATGTCTTTACTTATGTCTACGGTGATTTGTCTCGCTCCATTTATTTCGCCAAGTTGAATATTGAAAAACTCACGTTTATTTAGAGTGAATTTGTCTATTACTACGATGTTTACAAACTGTTCATCAACAATTGGCTGTTTATAATTAGAGACTAATTCTCTGGTAGTTGATTTTTCTTCTAATGGCTTAGTAGATTCTTTGAAACTGTACTTACCATAGGTAGTGAAGTATCTAAAATAGTTGATGTCGTAAGGTATATTTGAGAAGTTGGTAATAACTATTTTGAAGTAGTGCGAAACAGAATCTACCCAAATATTGGTGACTTCAACTTTCATTTTGAATTGACGATCAATTATACCGACACCTGACAGCTCTACGGGTTCGTTGTTGAGATTAAGTAGAAGACTGTCGTTATTGAACGTTGTTCCTTCTACCGTGGTGGTTTTGAAATTATTTTCTTGTAGACCTTGGTAATCGCCATAGGTGTAAATGGGAAAATATTGATCAGGTGATACAAATGTTCTGTCGGGTGTTTTGTTGTAAGTCAATATAAAAT
Organism: Epimenia babai; assembly: GCA_011762755.2. Classification (NCBI taxonomy): domain Eukaryota; kingdom Metazoa; phylum Mollusca; class Solenogastres; order Cavibelonia; family Epimeniidae; genus Epimenia; species Epimenia babai. Next base: position 23,945 of record WURV02000811.1, read on the forward strand.
TGTAATAGCCCTTACTGGTTCGAACATTCATGTTGGTGTTTGGTATTCTGGACTGACCACGTTCGGCCATTGCCTGACCGTCTGCTTTGACCATCACGGTACGTGCATCAACCTTTTTCCATTCTATCGCTGCGGTTGATCCAAAAAAAGGGTCGCCCTCAATATCAGCATCAAAGAGAACGGTGACATTGTATAGGAAACTGACCTGAACAGTGTCGGAAACTTGGCGTTGTTGTTGCGCAAATGATAATAAAGGAAGAAAGACGGATATAATAAAAATGTATTTTTTCATAGCTTGCTTTTAATAATTACGGCTTGATTTCTTTGCAGTGTGATTTCTGGTAGTTTGATTTTTTTATTTCCAAAGCTCTTAATAACACCTCTGGCGATACTTGAATTAACATCGTTGGCCACTTCGTCTACCACGTCAGAACCTGTTTCTTGTGCTGCTTGTGACTCTAATAATTCTTTTGAGAAAATACCTACTTCACCGTCGTTGCTGTCGTACAAATCGAAGCTTCTGTTTACGTAAGTTCCATCGGTGTATTTTATCCTTGGAACTTTTATAAAGACTCTTCCTGTACGATA
>WURV02000921.1:0-24526 GCA_011762755.2 Epimenia babai
TATATGTGTGTGTGTGTGTGTGTGTGTGTGTGTGTGTGTGTGTTTGTGTCGGCGCCATCTTGAAAACCTAAAACAACATATCGCGACGCAGACAAATTATGTCGCGGTGCGGATCTATGATTTGTGATAAAAGATAGAGATTGAAAACTGCCATTTCATCATATGATTCTGACGTGAAACGATTTAGTTACAAAGATACTATAATACTGTAACCAAATTTAACATATGTGATGTGGTAGGCCTATGTTGGTTGAATTGCTTTATCAGAGTGAAAACTCGCGACACAGACATGTATCTCGTGATGCGGACAGATTTGCATATCTTACAAGTACCAAGTCTATTGTCTTACGACTTTTTTAAAAGTGGTGTTACTGACACATCACAGCTGACATTATGGGCATGCGCTTTGATCAATTTTGGAGCGAAAATACGCGACTAGGGGGCATATATATTTTTTATTATACACGATGATTTACTCGCGAGGCAGATTCGCGATGTAGATGATACATATATACTGTAATTCCGTTTTGTAAACTTCAGATGGCAAGTAGTTATACCGACATCAAAGTTCACAAAATGCCTTAAACTATATGATTTGTTCTTTTCCAGATACTCTCAAAGATCACAAAGTATGAAATTTAAATGCAAAATAAAAATTGTTTTTTTTTCTCAGTCACAATTTCAAAATGCTATCTTCGGTAGAATGACCCAATGGGGTGCGGGATATTACCTGCCCTTACTTCCCGGCATTACACATGAGCCCGGAAGTGACTTTCCGTCTATATGTCTGCTGTATTTCTCGTTATCTAATGGTGCCTGTACACTATCAAAGCATTGATATATAAAATAAGCCTTGCAATCTTTTCCGCCAATATTGAGGACAGTCATCGGACGCTGATACGCCGATTGTGAAGTTGATGCGTGTTCTACCCTTCTTATAACTGTGCTTTCGACCAATGAGAGATGCTTCTCGTCTGCGGTTAATGACGCTGTTTCCTTTCAGATATCGAGAATAAGGCGGATGTTATCTATAAGTCATTTTAAATGGCATGAAAATAAAACGTTTATTTCGGCCAAAAGAAAACTGCGCTTTTCCAAACTGATATCACTGGCTAACTTCAAATTTAATCCTTTAGATATTATGCAATATTTACTGTTAAAAGTTCATTTTAAATGAAAATGAAGACATTAAATTTTCTTAAGATTTTGATACAGTTTTTTACACAACAATGTTGCTCCTCCTTCTGTATTAATCATCGTTAAACATAACACTCTTTACTGGATCTCGATAGTTTATTCGGTTACCAATTCTCAAATTTTGTCCAAAGTGTATTCATTCATTAGATCAAACGATCCGTCTTTCAAATCTATGTTGACTTGTCTTTTAGACCTTTTGGTTAGTGGTATTATTTTTATATTATTCCTTTAATGCAAGCTTAGCAGGTGTATCGTCTGGTAGCCCGATTAAACGTCCTATCCTACTAATTCGTCGAGGTTCTATTATTTAACTCCATGATCCTTATTCTCTATATTCATATAGCCTCTGGTTTTATATAATTCGAGGCCGATTAATATTAATATTTCCCAAACATTAACATTATCATTGCTCTAACAACATTACTGACAGTCCGAAAAGCTCTTCCGTAACTCCCGTTTTACTGTCATCGTAAAAATAGTGCCACCAACTGGAGACGTTACTCCCGCGCCCCATTAGTCGAGTGGTAGGCGCACGCGGCTCGTAACCTATAGGTCGCGGGTGCGAGACTCGCTGGTCGCTTCTTCTACGATGGTCTGCACCAGTTTTTTTCCAATTGCTAGAGTAAACCCATCTTGAAAATGGATAGACGTTCGATGTCATCTTATACAGGTGGTATGCGAGTCTCAAGGCCACTGCATCTGCGCTAAATATAGCTGCAGTAAACATTCATTGGCTGATACTTGCGGTCTATCACTGATAAATGCGGTAGTACATTGCCTTTATCTTTATAGTACTCTGTTAATTATTAGAATCATTTAATCGCCTTTTCTTCTGAGCAATACACTAGGTTCACATATAATCTGTTTTATAATTTCAACAACTGTATGCTAGAAAAGTCAGGATCGCAATTGATGTGGTGTCGTTGTACTATTGCAGCTGTGTGTATTTTTCAGACAATTAAGGAACAATTTTATTTTTTTTTCAAGGATGGCTTAATGATGTTAATACCAATGTTTTATAGCAATATCTTTGTAGTAATCTGTGAACACCACTCTCGGTAGTGAAAAATACTTTTAAATTATTTAAGCCTCATAAAGGTGAGTTGCTGTTCGCATTTTCTGAAAATTAAAACAAGGCGGACAAATGTAGTGGCGAGAGAACTCCGTCATCTTTAAGCGTGTCATACAAATCGAGTTAGAGACGAATTCCATTTAACCAATGTCTGTGATAAATCACGCCATCTCAAAATTTAATGTCCTTCGAATATTTTCCTTTGTGGTTTACCAAATGTACATGACATGCACTTTCAGCTGGATTCTCGAATTTGAGAGAAGTGTTTTGCAATGAGAAGAGTATCCGAAATAGATAAAGATGGTTTACGAAGTTTGTAAGTTATATAAGTCGACACAGGTCGTCTCTAATTCACTAATGAAGAGTAATTTTCAGAAGGTTATTTGTCAAGAACCCGCGGGTGAGCGGAGTCACTCAGGGCCTGTCGTCAGACTGAACGACTGTACATCCGCAAGATACGAAAACGCCAGGCACTACTGTCGAAAGCGAATGCGAGAAGTGTGCTTTCCATGCTTACTGGGCTCTGCATTGTCTAAGGACACGTTATGACAATGTCTATAGCATTCTTACCACGTGACACAAATGTCGACTTGAAGAGAAGAAAAAGAAAATTTACAATCATATTAATGTTTTTACGAATTTATGTAAGTTCAGAAAATCAAATTTGGAAGTCTGTCGCAAAACATTACCCTTGCAACTACATACGTTCAAAATCAGCTAAATAAAACTACGAAATATGCATATTGTTAAAAAGGTCCGCATCAGCACAAATTGAGAAACTCGAATTAACCCAAATTGGTATGATCAAATTTAGCAGAGGAGAAATCGACAATAATCTCTATGAACGTAGAAAACTAGTGATGGGCGGGAGAACAATAATAAGGTTATTATATAGAAATATTCACCGCTTGAAGATCTAAATGTTATAAAACACTTCGGCACTCTGGTAAAAACTCAATACAACAGTATTTTTTAGGAGGGGGAAACAAGACAGATGGAGCCTCTTAATACATGACATGATATCCACCTTCGCTCGCTTGCTATACATTGTTTCACAGTTGCCATGTCCACGAGTAATTTCGACGCATTTTCTTCTACTAATCAAAGTACGCCACAGGTTGTAAAAAGACCAAACTTGGAATTAACGAGGATCCGTCAGAATTTATATACAATGATCCAATCAGTAGTCGCGTGCTGCGTACACGAACCACGAGGCTTGATACGATACTTCCTGTCGATGAATGCTATCGAGAACAAATTTCACGTAAATACAATCGATGAGTTTACTCCAGAATAATTCAAAATACCAACAAATTACAATTACAAAGATTGGCAGCTCATCTGTGTATTTCGTGGACATGTCAATTTAATGATGATTGAAACACGCGGAAAAGGTACAAGATTTCATGATGTGAATGTCGGAAAACTATCACGTTTTATGTTTTACATAACTACAAAGGGTATGAAATAATTCACATGCGTGGATGTAAATTCCTCAGCGTGGACTGTTGCTCGTTGTGTAGCCGCAAAGAAAACTTCTGTAACGTGGGACTATTCTACACACACTAGAACATGACGAAACAGTAATTGAAAAGGAAGGGGCACAATATTAAGAGATCAGAATGGAGCAAGAACGAAAAGATAGGTAAGAGAAAGAACGGACAAGTAGTAAAGTAGCGGAATTATAGAAGTAAATACATGAGGCATAGTGATTAAGAAAAATGAAAAAAGGTATATTCTACCTCAGAGGGAGAAGCAGGGAAAGCTTTGATAAGAGGAATTGGAAATAAAATGTTTTTTAGATGTATAACAGATATTTTTATGAACACTAATCCAACTAAAATCTCTCAATACTGTATTTAACAAAATATTCCAAGAGTTATTTCGCCATTCAAATCCGCGATCTCCGATCTGCAGCTAAAACCTTTAAAAATAATATTCACCTCCCATTATAGAGATAATAATGGCGGCAAACGCGACGTCACGAATGTTGGAAACGTGATGCCAACTTGAAACTGTTTGATGTACATATAATTATATATTTCGCGCACTTGATGGTTCGTCCAATCTTCGTTAAAAGTTGTCTTCAAACACTAAACAAAAAAGTGCAAAGTTCAAAATATCAAAACAATCGGTAAAATGTCATAACCTGAGTCATAACGATGTGGGTGGCCGTCATAGCCACGCCGTACAATACAAAAAGAGAGGTTTCGTAGTATTCGTATACCCCGTCAAATAAGGTAGGGGTGGTGACATCACAGTATATTTACTCTAAGGTAAAAAATGGCAACAGAAAACCTCACAGAGTATAGTGGGTACGAGAACTCACAGTGTAGACCATAGCCGAGACTGATGAAGCCAGGTTGCAACATAGCAGAAGATAGCAGGGCAAGCAAGGGGAAATTACCACAGAGCGGTTGGCAAGGGAAACTGCGACAGAGCGACGGGCAAGGGAAACTACCAGAGAGCGGCTGGCAAGGGAAACTACCACAGATTGTCTGGCAATGATTGAAGTATAGAAAAATAACAAAGAGAAAAGAAAATTGAGAGAGACTACAACAGATATCATTTACGTATCAAGCTGATCATATCTGCACGGTATCGAGACCCTGTGATCATCAGCACGTAAAAATTAAGGGTGTAGTTTAGCCCTCGCATCATATTGGCAAATAAAAAGAACGTGCGCGAAAAGGTTATTTCATCCACCATCTGACGTGTATAGTAGATAGCCAGTGGTGTCAAGGTCAAAACAGAAATAAGACAGACAATTGCTAGGTTGAGCGTGGCGCTTAACACTTTTTTGTGATCTTTGTCGCCGCTTGATTGAGACGTTAATTCCTGGCTTCTTTTGATCGTCATTATTATTTTTCCGTTCAGAAGTGTGATGGTTGGCAAAGGAAGGAAAAAAATTATGATGGTTCTATAAAAAATCTTTTCCATGTCGGCGAATAACGCTCGCTTGCTCACACACTCGTTGGTTTCAATAAAGGCTATAGACCGTGAAATCGCTGTGAGGTTCTCGGCGAAAACACTAAAAATGACAATTACAATGCAGGCGGCGAGAGCTTTTTTGGGTGTACAAAAAGTGATCGATTTCAGAGGATAAACGATGGCGATGAAGCGATCGACGGAGAGGGCCAAGAGGAACCAAGCTGAGGTCGTCTGCGTTAGATCTTGTAGTGTTAAACTTGTCCAGCAAAACTGAAAAATATTTTAAACGTCAGTCAACAGATTACGGGAATAAGTTCGTGCATGTTTATGATTATGTCATATTCGCATGAGAGTGAGGTAAGGGTTAAGGGGCTTCCATCTAAAACGTCAGTTGAGGTTATTTTAAGGCTAGTTACTAATCTGAATCTACCTATGTATAATTTGTATGGCTTCAGCGAGATCTTTTCATTATAAGGCTTATTGAAACCCACAAATCATTATACTTTAGTGTAACACACTAGAAGCAGAAAGGGCAAGTAAAAAAGCTTGACGGCTTTCGACTAATATTGGTTTCAATAAAATGAGGTGAATTTAATTTTTGATAAAATTGAAGGGGTATGTAGTCAATCAACGAACCCAGATTTCACTCATCTGCCAGGCCCTTGTTCGCCATAGCTCGCTGAGGTACATATCGGTGTCCCAGATGCATACGAGAACCAGACTCATGACGTCACTAGCGGCGAGACTGCGCAGATAAACCGAATATGAACGATCGCGGTACTTGGGTGACCGCATGAGGATTGTAAGTAGGGCGGAGCCGATGAGAGAGAATACTAAACAGACGTAGCTGAATACGAAATGTGCTAATTCAAGGTCTATATGCGTGTTCGCGAAGTCCGTATACGCTCTGGTCGTTTGACTCGGCATCGACGTATCGTTCGTGTCGTTCATTCTGTGATTCGAAATCTCTATCGATTCTGGTAACAACATACAAAATTTACAAAATATCAGAAAAGACCAACGACTACAGACATGCATATATCAAATCAATCCGCTACCAACCAGGCCGTGAAACAACTGAATAGGTTTTGTCACTCAAAATTCTGGCAGAAAAAGCAACATCATTTTTTAAATAATGTGAGGCCTTCTTGGCTTCGTGAAGCTCTCATTGTGTAAAGAATGAAGCCTCCCACACCTTTGTAAGAAACACGCTCCTAAATAGCGTTGAATAAATTTAGAATCACGATACGTGATTGCTCTTCGGAGACTTTTACCAAATAAAAAAAATTCAGGTAAGATGCCAAGGAAAATTGAGCGATTACCTTCCGCCTTGGAGTTCCACAGGGACACTGCCTACATCTAATATAATTTATTTTATTCCTTGCTAAGACTCTGACACTAACCATGATAATGATGACAATGATATATTTTTCATTGACAGTTTGCGTTGACGCTATCGCGTGTCCGGGAACAATAGAATATGCTGTCCTTTTAACGCTTCTTACAGACAATAGACAACAGTTGATCGATCGTACCTACTAATTTGACGGTTTATCAGAAGAATTTGTAATAATGATTGCTCTCATTATCACTCGGTACACACCGTGTTAGTATTAGTATAATTACGCCAGTTATTGAAATGGAGTATCGATGACAAGATAAGTATCACACACTAATATTGTAATAATAATGCTAATGCTATTAATAATAATATCATAATAACTATTCCATAAGTATACCTCTTTGACATACAGTTTTACTTTACGTGCAACTTGCGAAATCACCCGCGTTATACAGCGTTTTACGTCCGTCGCCAGACAATAGTGATTACTGTCAGTTCATTGATTTATTTGTGGACAAATTATGCAAAATTATGCATTTTAATATTACTTATCAGAAAACAAAATTATTGCGCACATTAGTATACCAATTCTGAATTATTAATTCTTTTGATATGCCTGAACGTGTTTAAATGCCCTTGATTGGTGAAATATTAAAGTGCGTACACAAATTAATCGTTTTATAATCGTTTTACGATTGATGACTGTGACAGAGCTAACATTGATATTTGTATTGTATTTATAAGCTGATTACCGAAGTAATCGTTGTGATGGGCCATTCTTGGCCCTTCACAAAGCTAGCATATTAATGTGGTTAACACGAAAATCTGATTAGCTACACGTATAAGGGGTGGGGTGACCAACACCTAGTGTGAAAAACCCACCGAGTCTGGGCAGGCAATTGACCTTTTTCCATTCACGCCACTTGTTCCAAATGTCTACATATGAACTACACATGTCGCACACTCCGCTAAGTCTATGGTAGGTCCATGTTTATTTACAATGAGATGACGACATCGCGGGGCGGTAAGCGACATAGAGAGCACATATAGAGCATCTGAAGCACAACGAACATCAGAGGGAAACCCCCAACAGAACCACACTGCAAGGGCTAGCCAGACCCCTATGGGCAATGGAGTTTAAGGCGTTTTAGCCCGAAAAACGCCACAGTTAGTGTACTGGTTAGAGCGGGATTCGAACCAGGGACCCCTGGAATTAAAGTCAAACGCTCCAACCACTACGCCAGCTGCCCCCTAACATTGATAATACTTTATTATATTAGATAATATTAAGTAACGAGATATAACTCCAGACTTTTATACGTTGTGCGAGAGAGAACCTCTGTCGTTTTTTCAGATCCAACCTCATGCAGTTTCAGAATATATGCCGTTAAGGCGGTCTACCATATTCAAAACTCTAGGAAGACTTCGATAACAAACACACAGACTTGATTACAAATTTTTATTAGATGGACGCGATTAAATTACGCGATAGTATGAAGTATAAGAAATATTGATCAATTCGGGGTGATGGATCCGGTGTTAGACTGCGGATCATTCAACATGCTCGATCTAACGGTATATGGGGGTGCCCAATGTGGTTGCTTGCATAGCTGGAGAGAAATTCAAAGAAAAAACCTATACCTCTTATGGAAGGTATAAGTATAAGTTTTTTTCCTGTATATTTCTCTGCAGTATATGTTCAGACAGAACTTTGTTAGAGGAATTATGTTCGCAATAATTGCAATATTTACTACGAAAAATACGTTTTTGATTCATATTTTTGTACAGTCAAAATAGAAAAAATATAAATAGTTGTAATTGCGTCAATGCAGCAGGGCAAAAAGCTGCATGATCGACTTCGCAAAAACAGTTCTTTATCCAATGTAGTCTGTACTACGGTGCCACATTTAAGTCTTCCGTAAATTTTCACATATTCTACTAACGTATCGACAGTATTCTTTCACAGATCCTTTATTATATCATTAAGACTGGTTTAAGCATAATAATGAGAATATTCTCTCATAAATAGAGGTCCATATTTTTTACGTACGCAAGTAGAAATTCTCCAATATATACGATTAGGGGAATTGGCCTCAAAATTGGTAATGAAAAATAACATTTACAATATTTTAATTTCAATAAGTACACATCGCTTGGGAAGATGCAATTGGAAAGCCAGTTGAAAACTACTCGAGTGTAGTAAAGTTGAAATGTGCTTTTGTTACAAGTCCACAATTACCAAAATTCCAAAATGTTATTGAAAAACTTGAAATAAGTAATAAAAATTACAATTAAAGCAAGGAAGGAAGATCAAAAATAGTTATTATAGACGTAGAACAGTCAATATAGGAGCTGAAAAAAAACTGAAATGAGTTATTTACACTGTATCGATTCGAACTCGGAGAGAAAGTCATAAACCAGTTGGCCACTTATATAAAAAACATTATAAACGATATGATTATCTTACAGGAGACATATTATGAGACACAGGGCTGATATCTATTGCCAAAAAATCACCAAAATTTTCATGTTTTTTCACGTTATTTTTTAAATAATATTTTTCTTTTAGGATGACGTACCAGAACAGAACATTGTGCAACATGTTTAAATACGATGGTAGACCAAAGACGCGCTGGACGGAAGATGTCTACGGGATTGTAGACGGCGGTAGGTTATGTCTACGAAGTGGTAGAGTTTAAGCACGAATTCATTCGTAGACTGTGCATTAATTAGGCTTCAACTAGTATAGAAAGAACAAAATTCCTAGACAACACGTGCCAATAACATTATAACTATATATTATATTGTGAAGATCAGCTCGAATAAGCGTAGACGCATCCCTGTTACTAAACGGTGTATTTGATCGGTCGTAATATTATCGCTTTTTATCACCGTTTCGTGTTGATCGCCGTTTTATACCGGCGACGTCCAAATATAGTTCCGTCACGACAGCGACCGGCATATGGTGACAAAAGCTGTACCGGCGCGCCATGTTTACATGTGCACAGTTTTTCGCGTTCTGCAATCTTGGGTGAAAAGTCTCCAAAACAAAGCAAAAAAAATACAAATACTTCAAAAATTTCAACTAATCGACAAAATGCCAATATCTGAGATACTCAGGTCAATTTTCAAAAGTCAAAATCTTTCTATCGAACAAAGGAGAGTATATATACACAGACTTCAAAAAAGACACGTCCGGCCTAAATATATGCATAATCCATTCAACCCAGGAGACGTTTTAGACTTTTTTCATTATTACTAATCAGTAGAGTCTAAGGACCGTTGAGTCTATTATATTGTCTACAGCTGATAAACAATTTGGTCACTCATATATAAGCTGGCACCATAATGTCTTTTTCACACCTGATCATTGTACCGTCGACAGATATTGTAATATCGCCAATAATGCCACGTCAAAGTGGTGATCCCAAGGGGAGAGCAGCAGCGGTATGATAACACCGAATGTATCGCCGATCTACCACGAAGTGGAAGACCACGTGTTAAGATTGAAAAACAAAAACCTCTGCCACGTTGGACAAGAACTGCCACACGGTAAGAGAAACTCATGGTCGGTGCGGGATCGTTTGCGGGTGGCAGGTTTAAGATGTAGACGTTATATTGGGCTTAGTCAGTCTGATTTCAGCAGACAGAGAAAGACACATGGGCAAGACAACTTCGCCAATGGACCAAGCAACAATGGAGCACTGTTCTGTTCACGGAGAAATCTCGTTTTTGTCTCCCACCCTGACGGGCGAGTGCGTCTATACCGTCATCGAGAAGAATGTCGCGCTGATGTTGCCGTTGTGGAGCGGGATCGCTTTTGTGGTGGCAACGTAATGGTGTGGACTGTAATATTCACACATTACCAGTCAGGTCTCTTTGTTGTTGATGGCACATTGACTGCACAAGGCTACATCAACGATATTTTGGTCGAATTTGCAACACCATTGAACGCACATCGGATTATCTGCGTACCGACGTGGCTGGAGCACAACGTCCGCTTTACTTCGCGTGCATGATGCTATTATTCGTGACATTGATGTAAGCAACTCTATCCTTTTACTCGTGTTATTTGATCTGTCAGCGGCCTTCGATACGGTTCATCATCAGCTACTACTTATAGTCCGATATGGTGTGTCTGGAAATGCATTTAGGTGGCTGATATAATATTTATCTTATCGTTTACAGGTCGTTGCTGTGAACAATGTCGAGTCATCACAAGTCACGCATAGTTATGGGGTTTCCCAGGGATCGATTTTTGGCCCCTACTCTTTAACTTACATATTGGTCCTTTCAGTGACATTATCAAACGTAACCATCTGAATAACCTGTATGCTGACGACTGGCAAATATACGTACGATGTGATAAGGATAATTTGACAGTCACTCAAGACACAATAAGTACTTGTTTAAAAGAGATCAAGATATGGATGGATTCCAACCTGCTCAAGTTAACTTAAATCACTCAAGTCTTGATGATACAATGTAAAGGTACTGAGAAGACAGTCCAGTCGACCGAGGTGACTATCGGTAATAGTGTAATCTCTGTGTCGTCACAAGCACGTAATCTAGGTGTGACATTTGATCACAATCTTTCTTAGTGAATCTGTGTAGGGCCTGTTTTCTCGATCTCGATTTCGCTTCATCTTCGATACATATGTTGCATTCACACATATATCAGACAATCTGTTGCAGGTACTATGGTCTATTTATTGGTGAGGTCAAAGCTTGATTACTGTAATAGTTTACTTCTCCGATGTCTCTGTATTGCAATTTATCGTTTGTCTCGTGTACAGAATACAGTATTGTATGTCGTATTGTTATGAAAAGTAAATTCTTTCGAATTACTCACTCATAAATCAGTCTTCATTGGCTTCCGATTCGTGAGAGAATTATGTTTAAATTTCTTGTCTTTGTATCTTTGTTTTTCTTGGTCTTCATAACCTTGGTCCTGGATATATCAAAGAGCTTTTACATTTCATGTTCCAATACGCCGTCTGCGGTCTTGTGATACACACATAGCTGCAGTAAAACTATGTCGTCCTATTACATACGATAGGCGCTTTTTCTCTTGTGCAGGTCTAAAATTATAAAAAGATCTTCCAATCTCATTGCAACAGGAGACAGACATCGCTCAGGTCATTCAAATCCCATTGAAGACATATCTTTTTCACGGGCTTTTGCATAAAGTATTTTAATTCAAATAAACTGTTTCATTGATTGTTTCATTCCATCTTTCAATATTGGCATATATTTTTTCTCTGTAAAGCGCAACTGAGAGTATATTAATACTGATATTTATATAAAATATTTCTAAATTACATGAAATCTTTGCATATATCTATAAGATAATCCAGAATGTGTTTGTGAGTCTGATGAGGTCAATCCGTCGACGAATACGGTCTGCAATCGCTTCGGATGGTGGACAGACAAATCACTGACTGTACATTACTTAAACTGCCATCTTGTATGACATTCTCACAAAAAATATATATAGGCCGGGCATTTCTATTTTTGAATAGTATATACAGACACACACATATATATGTGTATATATATTATATGAATATATTATTGCTTCCTGATATTTCATGGCAAATTTTATGCAAATAACACCAATCTCAAAACCGCTAATTTCTAACATCCCTGTGTAATTGTTTGTTTTCATAACCATCTATATATAGCTCCTATTCGGCCGGCGTTTCTGAGGCTGTGTCAGGATCCATGGGAATCCAGACATTTGAATCCAGTCAACTTTTGCTGGGGAGTTACGGGATGACATATAAAACGCCTCCACCTCCATAACAAATAAAAGAGGAAGCGTATGATGTAAGATTAAAGATTAATATATACACTAGTTTTCCTCCCCACAAGACATTCATCAACGTTTGAATGACTACAATGAATCGTAAAATGCGTAAAATGATCGGCTTATAATAAACTGTAGCCTATACAAAGGATCTGGTTCATCCATTAAGTAACGTAGAGGGTCGCTGTACATATCAAAACGAGCACTACATGTATTAAATTATGCATTTTTTCACTCAGATCTAACATATACGCGATGTTTTACGTACTAGGTAACACCTACTGATTTAGTGTATTTTTCTCGTACATGCCATAACACATCGAAAGGTATTATCGTTATGACCTATTACCAACATGTTGCGTGTATAAGATATGTTGAGTAACGTTCAATGTCAAACAAACGACAATAAAAATGTACAATCATAAACATCTACAAACGTCCAACTAAAATCTCAATACTACGATCAAAACTCACACCGACCTATCAAATAATTGCGGCACATTCTAAAATAATGCTCTTATTATAGCGATATGTCACGACTCTCCTTCCTTCCGAGGCATACTTCATTTATAGATCCGTTTGAAGGCATTAACTCTAACTTAACTATACTTCTCCTCTGGCTGATCTCTAACTTATTATTGCTATGTCAACGACACTCAAATATGGCGTCCTGTAAACCTATATAATGAACTCGATGTTAATGGCTCTACGAGAAGAATCAAGATTTGATTCATCTAAAAGCCATTTTCTTTATTTATGTCAGAAAAAAATCATATTTATCCGGACGAAACTGAACTCCATATCTTGTATTTAAAATTCAGACGAAACACCATTCCAGAATTGAAAGTAAAGTTCTGAGACGTAAGCTAATTGTCTTTTTCTGCGCTCGGTGTCATATGACGAGTTATTCCTTTGTGGAACTTGCGCCATACAAATGCGGATATTAAATAAGTTGAAGAGACGTCTGACGTCGGGAGTCATGGCGATTATTTCTAGAAGTAACCGTTTTAATCCCGAGGTAGTTTGCCGTAGATATGCATTTCGCGCCGAGAAATATCCTGGATATTATTTCCGAATCAAGCTTAGCATATCTGCTCGGTATCGAGAGCCTGTAATCATAAGTACATAGAAATTAAGGGTGTAATTTAGTCCCCTCATCATATCGGCCGATAAAAAGACCGTGTCTGAATATAGTTTTTTATCAACTATTCGACATGTATAGTAAATAGCCAAAGGTGTCATAGTGACAACAGAAATAAGGCAGACAATCGCTACGTTGAACGTAGCCTTTAACAGTTTTTTGTTATTTTTGTTGTCCCTTGATCGAGACGTTGATTTCTGGCTCTTGATGATTGTCATTATTATTTTTACGTTCATTAGTGTGATGCTTGGTAAGGGGAGAAAGAAAATAATTATGGTTCTATAAAATGTTTTCTCCATGTCTGCATTCACGGATCGCCCGCTCTCACAGTCTAACGTAAGAATGAAGGCTATAGAACGTGGAATTGCTGTGAGATTTTCGACGATCACGCTGAAAATGACGATAACGATGCAAGCCACGGTGGCTTTTTTGGGTGTACAGAGAGTAATTGTTTTCAGAGGATAAACGACGGCAAGGGAGCGATCAACGGAGAGTGCCAAGAGAAACCACGCTGAGGTTGTCTGCGTGAGATCCTGTAGTGTTAAGCTGGTCCAACAAATCTGAAAAATATTGTAAACGTCCATCACCGGATTAAGGAAATAAGTCCGTCTATTGTCATATTATAATTTTTACAATTTTGATTAAGTCTTCGCCTGAAATTAAAGTAAGGATAATGCTCTTTCATGTGAGGTTTGGGACAAAAGTGTATTGGGACTCTTCACTAGTCATTTATCCCTGATTGCTGGAGTAAACTCGTCTCCAAAATGGGTAGATGGTAGATGAAGATCCTTGGCGGGTGATATGCGAGTGTTGAAGGTATTGTGTATGCGATGAATAGCTGCCAAAATATTTCATTGTAAAACTGCATCTGTGAGCCTTTATTGGCCCATACATGCGGTCTATAAATGCTGTACTTGACTTTTAACCTGAATCTTCGTGTGTGAAATTTGTACAGAGATTTGTGAATGCAAACGTACTTGAAATCATGCAAACAGATATTGTGTAAGGGTATATTCATTACTTAATGACATACACGGCAAGATCTTTATATTATGAGGCTGATCATAAGAGAAAATTATTTTGCTTGCGCGTATACATACCAAAAAAGCGAGCAAAATACTAATATTTTATTAAAATTTTGTATGCCACAAACGTTCATCTACATCTTTGCACATGTGTACACTTTTTATAGTATCCAAACTTGGTGACCTTCTACTAATACGAAATTCAATAAAATAATGTCATAAATTTACGATAAATACATGTGGTTTTTAAGCCATCGACGAACCCAGATTTTACTCATCTGCCAGGCCCTTGTCCCCCATATCGCGCTGAGGTACATATCGGTGTCCCAGATACACACAACAACCAGACTGATGACGTCACTAGCGGCGAGACTGCGCAGATAAACCGAATAGGAACGATTGCGGTACTTGGGCGACCGCATGAGGATTGTAAGTAAGGTG
Source organism: Epimenia babai (assembly GCA_011762755.2). Classification (NCBI taxonomy): domain Eukaryota; kingdom Metazoa; phylum Mollusca; class Solenogastres; order Cavibelonia; family Epimeniidae; genus Epimenia; species Epimenia babai. The sequence continues at coordinate 14,959 of WURV02000921.1, forward strand.
GAGCCGATGACAGAGAAGACCAAACAGACGTAACAGAAAACAAGATGAGCGGATTTGAGCTCTATAGGCGCGGTATTTAAAAACCCTCTATCTCCACTAATCTTTAGATTCGGCAGCGAAGTATCATTGGTGCCATTCATCCTGACGGGCGAAATTTTTGGATAATATCTTTCGAAAATGTCAGTCTTTTCTGTCGTTTCTGGTAAAAGACAAACGACAGCGTGATGAAAAACACATCTCGTATAGTCGCAACAAGTAATGTAACTAAAGAAAAGGCATAATGTTTACCCTAGTATATTGTTATATATGATGTTTTTTTCTGTGCATATAAAAGTGTACCGAAGTTTTGGCTTTATTTCTCTCGACATTACAAATTGCGTATCTAAATATTTTTCCCCTTGTTAGTTCGGCGTTACTATGACCACCAGCCGCAATGCTCTCAGGTTACGTCAGCCATTTCTGTTTCGCGTTCCCCGTGATGATTCCGTCTAACTCATTCTCAACCATTCTCCGATATCAATCATCCATATTCGTTTCTAGCGTCCTCTTTTTTTCTTTTCCTCTTCTTCTCCATCAATCAATTCCATCTGTAACCTCTCTCCTCTTACACCATGGCCAAAATATCTCAACTTTCTTATTTTCAAATTTTTTACCAATTCTTTTTCTTTCGCCAGCCTCAGCATCACCTCATTAATGTTATTTTTTGTGTAAAAAATATTCCAATCCTCCTATCGGCCCAAATCTCAAATGCCTTCATCCTCTTCCACTTTATGCGTTGAATGTCCCGATCTCACTTGCATAATTAAAATAAGCTTCATATAATGTAATATTTCAACAGTTTCATTCTGGTTGTCAATCTTTTTGGTGTAAAGACATTTCATCTCTTTTGTTTCCACTTCCTATTCAACTCCTTTCGATCTCCCTGTCACACGCTCCCTCATCTGTAGTCATGTGACCCAAGAACTCAAACTTCTCAACCTTTTACAACATTTCATTCTGCACTTTGATTTCTATGTAAACTCTAACATCATTCTTACTCAATACCACTCATTGCCTTTGTCTGTTTACATTCATTTTCAAATATAGGCGTTAACATCTTGTTATACAGTGTTAATATTTTTCAAATACATTCCTCAATTTATCCTCTCTCAATAGTCCAGACTGTGTTTCGCATGTTTTCTTTTCTAACATATCACTCTTTTCCAACATCATTTTTCGATTTAGTCTAAACAAGTGTCTCATAAACAAGTGTCTCATATGCCGATCGTTCTGACCTCTGTGCGTTGTTGGGCATTTACTTTTTTGGCGGTGTAATTAAATGAGAATGCCTCGAATCCTCTGATCGCAGTGATGTTGATATTTGAATATATCATGGTCATGTCTGTTCTTTTTTCATACAGCTCCTTAACATATTCCTTCGACCTGTGAACTACCTCATCTCTAGAAAATACCATAGTTTATCTTTCCTCTTTATCGCCCCGCTATTCGTCTATTTCGTTTTTCCTTTTGGGAGTGACTCCGACTATGACGACGACACCGACGACGACGATGGTATAGTTCGATCTATAATTGAAATTACGCCCATGTTACTGTATTAGCCTTACTGGCAAATGCGCATTACGCGTGAAAGTCGAGAGGATTCATGTCAAAAGTTGACACCAACTTTCGCAGTAATTTAATAATGTTTCATAATTAAAAATACTCACGTGACTCACTAGAAACTTTCTATATTGCTGTTATAATTTGCGAATATTAAAACTTTGCAAACATAATTCGCGGGTAACCGTCCACATTAGTCAATATGAGCAAAGACATGCTTTCCATACAGCTTTGAGATTCAGTGCTACAATATAATATATCTGGTCATAGTATGTTGATAATAGATACATTTTTATTCAATCAGAATACCATCAATAAGCAGTAGACAACCCGTGTATCTAAACGCCCGGTTGTTACTCTACCCTTAATTAAAAAAAGTCGCTCTTATAATCACTTTAACATAATCATAAACTCATCTTGGCAAATGAATTGAAACGCCACGTAAGAGTGAATAAATAAATTATGTATGACATAATTATTCTAAACAAACGAGTGAAGAAGTCCAGTGTGTTGACTCAGCTGCCATATTGTATATTAATATTAGTATATAGAATTACTCTGATGAAGAAGCATAAATGCGGGCAATATCTCTCGGCAACACGTCCTCGTACGATTGTTGGTAGTAAGTTTGTGATCTGATGGATATAATGATTCCACCCAGTCTCCGACGCTCGTTTAACCCATTTGCTTATAGCGAAAGATAAGTGTATCGTAAATAAAACATAAGTGTTTTGCTTTTAGACGCATTTATCACAACTGTCCTCTCGTTTCTCTGTGCGTTGATATTGAATCGATCAACCTAGCTATGGAAAACCACGATGGTCAACCACTTTACAAAAATCCCGGCGGAAGTATTTAACTGCCGTCATATGGAACGCCATGGAGTTGTTCATTTCCCCCACTCTGTTATTCTTCTTCCTTGGATATTTGTTTGAATTGAGCCGCGCTATATTTTAACTATATATCTCTTCTCGGTGACGCCATTACATAATATCTGGATCGTGGAAATTCTGTTCTTTTCATTCTTGATTTCAGCGCTTTCTTCGATACTATCGATCAGAATTTTGCTTCAAATCGTCCCTGATCCCGCTTCGAAATCGCAGGCAACGCCCTTGTGGAGCTCAACGACTATCTCTTTTCACTATTCGCCACGACGCTTCTAAGAATCACCGTCACTATTGAAGGCACGACCAGCAAAGGCTTCCACTACGTTCACAACCCCGGTGTAATATCTGACAATAATACGAACCTCTACAAACAGATATCTAAAATTTTTCGAAATGCATGTACATACACAATACTAAATCTATCTCTTGTTACCTGAGAACTAAACTCAGTGAAACAGTACACACACTGCCAGCAAAATTGACAATTGCAATTCACTCTACGTCAATCTGCTTGTCAGTGAATTCTTGCGACTACAAAAGTAACTCAACTGCGCCGCCCAAATGGTAACTTTCTCTAGACGCTCTCCCAGTTGTTAGCTAACTTCACTGGCTGCCTGCCACATCTCGTTTTAATTACAAAATTCTTCTGCTTACCTGCAAATGTATTCACGGCATGCGCCCCATTCTTATCTGTCCTTCATAATGTCTTTTTCGCATTTGACTTGAAAATCTTTCACGCCAGCGGTTTTTTCGTAGAAATACAAAAACATACAATGTAGAATATGCAATTTATTTATTTATATATATATTTATAGGCTGACTAACGAAGTAATCGTTGTGTAGGCCAATTTCATTTATGACCATCTACAAAGCTAGCATATGTGGTTAACACGACAATTTAATTAGCCTCACTTATAAGGAGTGGGGAAAACACCTAATGTGAAAAACCCACCGAGTCTGGGCAGACAATTCACTTTTTCAATTCACGCCACTGGTTCCAGATGTCTACATACGAGCTACATATGTCGCACACTCCGCTAAGTCTATGGAAGTTCATGGTTATTTACAATGAGATGACGACATAGCGGAGAGGTAAGCGACATAGAGATCATATATCGAGCATTCGAAGCACAGCAAACGTCAGAGCCCTAACAGAACCACACTGCAAGAGCTACCTAGACCCCCATGGGAAATTGGGGTTTAAGGCGCTTTCAGCCCGAAAAACGCCAGTTAGTATACTGGATAGAGCGGGATTTGAACCAGGGACCCCTGGATTCCAAGTCAAACGCTCTAACAACTACGCCAGCTGCCCCCATCTTAATGTGTAACTGTTCAGACAGTAAATAATATACGCATGTGTAGAGTAACCGTGGTCGAACGACGAACGTAATACGATGTAGAGGTTCATATTTTATTTTGTACATAAAACGAGACGATACAAATGTACATAATATGCGGTAAACGTACACCTTGACATCACGCGGGTTAAATTTCGCTCTAATAAAAGCAATTATATTAATGCCTATTAAAATTTTATTGGCACGCTGCAATTCTATCAATCAAATCCCATTCCCTACGCATCTATTCCGTTATTAGGTCATTTGTTGTGTTATTAGGTCATATTTCCGTTATTAGGTCATTTATTCCGCTATTACGTCAGTATTCCGTTATTACGTCATATGCTATTCCATTATTAGGCAACATATTCCCGTTTTACAATATTTCTGCTACTGCTTTTCACCTGGAAGTTGGACTGAAGGCATATAAACAGAAAGGCAACGTAATTATACGAAATTTAGCGTCAAAATCATGAATAAAAGTGGTTTAGGGTAAAGCGTAAATATGACGATGACACAATGTCATACAACGCGGATCTAGTTAGTAATCAAATTGTTTCATAGATATAATTAACTTATTGTTATTATCTACAGCTAAATAAACAAATATAAAAATCATAACAATCAAAATGGGTCTTATTAATCATTCCTAGACTACGTAACAGTGATAGTTTTGTTATTAAAAATGCGGCACGTTATACAAATAGTGGTGCGGGGGAATTTTTCAGTTTCCTGTGTACAGTATATTATCGAATATCCGAATCGTATCTGAAATGTGTAACACAACGACTTGTAACATTCATCAAAGCGACGATAAAGCTTTCTGTCTGTTCAACCGCGTTTTTAGACAATATTTGCGCGGTCCACCGTGTACGGAGAAATTCGGTGTTTGGTGTATACATACTTATCACATATCTCATAAAAAACGACGGCCATGAAGCCATTTTCTACGACATAATGCGGCCGAGAAAATTGCCCTGTTGTTCTAATGCGAAAGAGCCAGGTGAAAGTGATCGATATGATAGGCTAGTCATACACACACAGAATGGCAATCGCCGTTAAATATTTAATATTTAACAGCGTTTGAAGGTTGATCAGACGTGTACTCCATTGCATATAGCAAGACAATCATAAGTGGTCCGTAACGAGATCACAGGGCCCCAACGAGTTTTATCACACGGACCGCTAAACATAATTACTTCATCGAATATTTGTTGTAGATAAATTCGGATCTTTTAGTTCTGGTTACGAAAGCATTCGATCGGTGGAAACATTCCCCGGTAAATTTCCACAGGAAAATGTACGCTTCGTCGCCTTCATCATAAATAAGATATTTTCAGTGAAATACTCACGTGACTGCTTAGTAGGAATGGTGATTTAAAATGATAATTATGCATTAAAAAACCCCCCGAATGACACAAAACTGCAGCCATATTGCTATGTTACTGGATTTTTTTTATGTACGTGAATTATTTCAAATAAAAATATAACATATCGATATTTCTACGTTTTATCTTGTTTGCCTTGTGATAAAGAACTACGTTTGTCTTATTAAAAAGAGACCAATGTGACAGTTTCTTAATAAGTTTGTGTCTGTACGAAATCTTTCCGAGTGCGGGGATGGCATTATCGTCACCCCAGCTTTATTGATTAACAAACAGTTGCTGAATAGCGATCAAAAAAGCAATGAGTGAGATTATATGCACCGTGATTATAATGCCGTATAGGCTGACGGATAAAGCTTTCCGGTAATTTAATGTTCATGGTGGCTATACAGCGCATATACAATACGTTTACCACTCAAATTTCACCCATAAAAGATGATACTGAATGTATAGCAACTGTATAATCGGGACTACTTCGGCAATCTGGAATTAATTGCAACTGGAGATTATTTCAGTGATGCCGACGGTCGTTTTGTGTCCGTTGTCTTTGATATTTGTATGGAGCCTAACTGACGAATGCTTAGGAAGCCAGAAATTATTTCGACATTGAGTCAACTGTCAGAGTAACAGTATTACAAGAGTAGGAGGGGGAGGGGAGGGGGGAATTTACCTGTTGATCAGTTTCTATTCAAGTAGCGAGGAGATAACTTCACTAAAAACTTTTTCATCGTCGGATGAGACAAGGGGAGACAACTGCGAGTAAAAGATACTAACGAAATACTAAACGATCCGGGGACTTGGAAAGAGTAGCCTTCCCCTATTCGCTTATAAATATATAAGTAATTATGAGCACAAAACTAGAACTCAGATAATAATTCATTGTTATTGCCATTGGTAGACACTCGGTGAAACCAGAAATGAAGATAATAGTGGGTGTACAAAGATGGCCGAAAACCTTACAAATTGCACGGTTCGCCTCGGCCCAACTAAAAGCCCGCGACACGCATCGCGTAAGGAATGTGACTAGAAATAACGATTAATATTAAGGATTATCTTACGACTATCACGTACTGCGTAGAATCGTATTTTATGACAATGCGATCAGCAATTTCGTTCTGCTTTAGCGTTGCAATCTTGCAGAGTGCTGGATTTTTATTCAGATAGGAATTTAGGAGATGCCTCCGGATTTAGCAGGACGAGGGCTAATCGGAAAAACAGGACTGGTGTGCAACGTGAAGCCATTTTGAAAATTGTTGTCCTGTGCAAAAATACAGAGCCAATCAAAACCGGCTGATGAAGTGTATGAAAAGTAAAAAATGCATGGCACTACGCAGAACAGAGAGGAATCACGTCCATTTCTTATGAAAGTGCGACTTCGTGGGTATAATTATGTCACATGCCGGTTTCGGATCTTGTGATATGTTTACTATGTTGAAAATGATTACAGCCGTGCTAAACACAAACCAAGTCGGAAGACACTAAAATCATGCCGGACGCAGGGTACGTCAACTTGGACATTCCACTGGACGTACTGTTAACGACGTCAGCCATGGTGGCCAGATAACTGGGAAGAAACCTTTAGCTCTGGTGATACTACCAAAATCAATTTAGACAATAATTTAAATCAAATGCGAGTCGAGTCAGACATTGGTCGGAATTATGGACACCCGACCACGACGGTGGTTTGGCACCCTACTACAATGGTGATCCGGTAGCCTTTAGCATGGCTGAAACATAAGTCCCAGCATGTCCGAGTGGACTCAAAAAACTATGAAACTTTACATGTCCGTGTCCGAGGTGTCTAGCCCAACGTCCGACTTGACTCAAGTTGTCTCCGATTTGGTGTCTGTCCGATATGATTGGCCCCATTGAATATCAGATTCCAGTAGTATAGGCCGTCGAGTTAGTCCTAATTCCGAGCTATAATAATTATACTGACGCAGATAAGTGGTAAAACGTTTATGACACACTGCGCAAATAATACATTGCATGCTTGCGAAAAATCACCTTATAAAGAACATCTTTCACATTCTAAAGCTTCTGATATATTTTTTCAGTTAGTCATAAAGACAGTACCACAGTTGTATCCCTAGTGCGTTCACACGATGCGATATATCGATCAATAATACACATATTACATGTCGTCTTACACTGTCCGAAAGACCTTTGACGTTAATGTAACATTTTTAAATCATGTGAAGAACATGTCTCACGCCGCATACCGAATGAATATATCTTCTGTTTTAGATAAATATCAGGACATTTTATGGCAATTTATACCACCGTTCGTATCAAAGTTGCCACGACTATTCCAGCGTTCTCATTGGTCAAATTTGACTCAATGGTCGAAGTTGCGACGGCGATCGAAGGAACAGAATGCGCACTATTCCTTCGATTTGAGCCGAGTCGCAGATTCGACGGTCGATACGACAGTCAAAATCGTAAACAGAAATTGGTCTCGGAAACAGGAAATGCAGCGAAATGCAATGAGGAATTTTCCTGCACATGAAAAAACTAGAAAACACACGAGGCGTTTAAGGAAATAATACGCTTAGAATGTGCCATATAAACAGGTCTTGGTAAACTTACACTTTAGGACATCGGTCCCTGCGAATTTAGATCCATTAAAGTAGATCGGCAGAAGTAGATCCTTAAGAGTAGATAAGCGTACGTAGATCCATAAGAGTATATCAGCGTACATAGATCCATAAGAGTAGATCAACGTGCGTAGATCCATAAGAGTAGATCAGCGTGTGTAGATCCATAAGAGTAGATCAACGTGCATAAATCCATAAGAGTAGATCAACATGCGTAGATCCATAAGAGTAGATCATCGTATGTAGATCCATAAGAGTAGATCAGCGTATGTAGATCCATAAGAGTAGATCGCATACGTAGATCCATAAGAGTAGATCAGCGTACGTAGATCCATAAGAGTAGATCAGCGTGCGTAGATCCATAAGAGTAGATCAGGGTACGTAGAGCCATAAGAGTAAATCAGCGTGTGTAGATCCATAAGAGTAGATCAGCATGTGTAGATCCATAAGAGTAGATCAGCGTATGTAGATCCATAAAAGTAGATTAGGGTACGTAGATCCATAAGAGTAGATCAGCGTATGTAGATCCATAAGAGTAGATCAGCGTATGTAGATCCATAATAGTAGATCAGCATACGTAGATCTATAAGAGTAGATCAGCGTGCGTAGATCCATAAGAGTAGATCAGCGTACGTAGATCCATGGCAGTTTATGGGCTATTACGATGCATAGCTCGTAGCCTCGCGTCGATGATATGTCGTGAGATAAACAAACAAATATACGAGCAGTAACGGCCTTAACTGTCACATTGGGTCACGCACTTCATTGTTACATGCCACTGGAGCAATACCCGAATTCGTTCACAAAACGGGGCAGTATCTGTTGAGCTCAATTAAAAGTATTTGACCTAATACTACATAAGATTCTGATCCAAAATTTCAAATATATTCATATTAATCGGATATATCCTGCAGTAAAGCAGGTGCCTGGAGTTAAGTTAATGAGTTGAAAAGCAGTCCCAATCGCCTAATTGACTAGACCAAATTAGTTTCACTTTCAGTTTTATATAATCTTTTTTACTTAATATATTAAGATATTTTCATTAAATTTTATTCTATGTTTTATGTTAATAAAAACAGTAATTATTTCGCCTAATGTCTGGGAAAAAAAAATAGACACAATCCGCCGAGTATGAAGCTGTGATATAGACCTTCTCACCCACCCGACGTGACGATAACAGTCCAACAGACATAAAAATGTAAATCTCATATCAAAAAAATCAATATAACAAGTAGAAACACGAATTAAAACCGATGGTAAAATTACGAGCTAAAATCTTCTTAATGGGCGTAGCCAGTGTGGTTCTTTGAATAGCCGGAGAGAAATGCCCAGAAAAAACACCGATACCTCTCATGGGACTCGAACCCGCGCCTTCCATTTCACCGAGCACCAGACCGGTTATCCAGAGGTCGTGGGTTCAAGTCCCATCAGAGGTACCGGGTTTTTATTTGCCTCCGGGCTAAAACCGGGCACTGTAGCTACGAGATGATGGCTTTAGTGTTGTTAGCGGGAGATGAGAAGCCATCCAGAGACGAAGAGCGCTTGACACCTGATTTCTTTATCCGATCCTCGCACAGATTCGACATTGCCTGGAACGGTCAATATGGATCACATTAACATAGACACTAAAAAAGTGGTAACACCCGTATGGCTCGCTATAAAAGGTGTACAGGGTGTTTCATAATTATGTACCCCCTTTTGTAATGAGAAATTATATTACTATAAACCTCGCATATATGGTGTAGGCAAGTACGCGTGTTTTA
>WURV02001032.1:0-24526 GCA_011762755.2 Epimenia babai
TTCTTGGCCACATATCATGTTATATTAGACTCTGTTTCTTGGCCACATATCATGTTATATTAGACTCTGTTTCTTGGGCACAAGTTGTGTTTTATTTAACTCAGTTTTAGGGGCACAAATAGTGTTGTGATTGACTTGGGTTTCTTTGTCTTGAATATTGTTATCTTTGACTTTGTTTCATGAATAATGTCATATTTGACCTTGTTTCTTGGGCATGAACAGTGTAGTATTTGTCTCGGGCATGAATAATGTTATATATTAGACTTCGTTTGTTGGGCATGAATAATGTTTTATTTGACTTCGTTTCTTGGGCATGAATAATGTTTCCTTTGACCTTATTTCTTGGGCATGAATGATATATATTTGACCTTGTTTCTTGGGCACGAACAGTGTTGTATTTGACTTGGGTTTCTTGGGCATGAATCATATTATATTATAAGAGTACTTCATTCATTTTCTGAATGATTAGAAAATATTCCTCACCCAGAATGTTTGCACGAAATCTGTTCAGTGTCAGTTTCTGTTACATTAGCGAAATGTTTCATGATCTTTCACTTTTGCGTATGTCTGTAGCGCATAACAACCATGCCAACAGCAGGAGAGACTAGGCAACATTTCACTAGGTTTCCTATCTAATGAAAACACAATTGGGTAACAATGACTAATTTACTATAGAAAATACACTACATAACACTTCATATACACAGTATATATATATCGTATACATAAATGCAATAAATAACACTTTGACATGTGCATAAATTAAACAATGCAACATAAAATATAGGAATCATTTTACATGCAAATATGTGAAATAAACACGATAAATAAATTAACGATTTATGTGCATACCACCCAATTTTTAGACACTGTCAAATGAACCTCATAAATCCGTTTAGAGAGTTACAAAGAAAATTTGCAGGCGATGATAGGTGGATAAATTTCCGTAATAAAGGTGACAATCTTATTTGTATGTTTCGTTAGCCACACTTAAGTTCGATAAAAACCTACTCAAATGTAGGTACATGAGGGGTGTATGAAAAACATTTTTAATGAAAAAAAGCAAACAGGATGTGTGGACAGTGACTGACTAAGGGGGAGTAACTTTGGAGTACACTTAGTCAGGCTCTCTCGCTGCACATCGAGGCTCTAAGCTATTAAAAACAGCCAAAAATTGAGAAAATATTTGGTGGGAGAAAAGTGATACAGGGATGATGACAAAAACATGCAATATAAAAAGCTTGTAAAATTTTATAGGCAATGATTACAAAACGCATACTGTGTCGTTTTAATAAAAATGTGTCTGTGTGAATAATTAGTTTTTACATTCCTCCGTCGTATAAAAGTCCACCCCTCGACGAGGGTGGCGGTGAAAGTACGAAAATAAAATTTGCCGTGCATACTTTGTTGTTAGCGAGTGGCGCCAAGTAAGTATGAAATGCTGAATTGAGATGAACAATGCAAAACAACGATTAGATTAAGATGTGGGAGACAGGTAGACAATTTACTGTATTAAGTAAACTTGGTGAAAAGCATAGAGACTGAGATAGTAAAAGATGGCGCAATTGGATTATAAGACTAGAGGTCGCCGCGATCACGGTGTGTCGTCCACGTATGGTATGCTCTCACTACGGTTAAACCAGTGTCCACGCCGAAAAGCGGCGCTTGAATCATCGCTAGACTGAGAAGAGAACAGCGGTTTACGAGACGCTAAACGGTTTTGACTCTGAATCGACTGGAGACTAATCAATGACGGTCGAGAGTGGTTTTTGTAATTGTCGACGAAGTGCGTATCTAAATCCATCTGAAACGCGTTTACTACTCGGATCTGAAACGAAACATGATTGCAGTTATGTGGGTGGTTGCTGGGGTTGAGGTCTACGGATGGGGGAGGGAGGGTTAATGCGACGCGGAGCTATTGAAAGAGTTATCTCTGGCTGAGAAGAAATAATGCGTAAGATCGAGCAGCAGAATTCCTGTCTAGTCAAAGATAACACGAGGGAGAGTGAATGAGCAAGGTGAGAAGGAACACATTCGGGTAGACAAGTGCAAATTATTGCCATCAAGCTGTGAACGCTACAAAACTACAGAGTCCTACACGAATATCAAATAGAATTCTTTCCACTTTTCGCCGGAGATGGCATTACTTTGTAGAGTGTGACAAAGACCTGGTCAACAAAAGTTTTAAGAAAATCAATGCGAACAAAAGCCGAACAAAACAAAAATGAGAGAAAAAGTGCATGCACAACGTTCATGCACAATAATTCATAAACATAACTCGTCCTAAACTGGCAATAACTATGTTATATATTACCAAGATTCTTGAACAAAAAGTTGATTGACATAGACTTTGGTGCACCCTTGCTCGGCATATAAGATGCTGATTGGTTGGTGACATGGTTTAAGGTCACTCACTGGTCAAAACGAGGCAATGCAACAAACATCCACCGAAGTACTGCAACGTGCATCATACCTAGGTGATGTAACCTAGGTGGTGCAACGCGCATCATATGTAGGTAATGCAGTGAGGATCACACTTGGGTTATTAAACGAGCATCACACATGACTAATGCTATTAGCATCACGCTTAAACAATGCAACCTGCATCACAGTTTGGTAATGCAACCTGCATCACAGTTTGGTAATGCAACCTGCATCACTGTTGGGTAATGCAACCTGCATCACTCTTGGGTAATGTAACCTGCATCACCCTTGGGTAATGTAACCTGCATCACCCTTGGGTAATGCAACCTGCATCACCCTTGGGTAATGTAACCTGCATCACCCTTGGGTAATGTAACCTGCATCACCCTTGGGTAATGCAACCTGCATCACTCTTTGGTAATGCAACCTGCATCAAACTTGGATAATGCAACAAGCATGCTGTTAATAGTGTTATTGTAGTGTCAACTCACTCGAAAATAAATTCCAAGCTGAGAATATCGTGTGGCGAGTGGAGATCTGTTAATGATGATTTTATTTAAAACGATCTTAATCTCCAAGATAAAATATGAATGACCGATTGATGTATTGCATTTTAACCATTTTGTAGATATAGTTTTAATGCACTGCACGTGGAAACTTGGCAATCGAATTTTCTGAAATCATGAGAAAGGGCGATTTCTCGACTATGTTTACCGTACTTAACCTTCTTTCAGTTAACAATTTCTCCATGTTTACCGTACTTAACCTTTTTTCAGCTAACAATTTCTCTATTATGTTTACCGTACTTAACCTTCTTTCAGTTAACAATTTCTCTATGTTTACCATACGTAACCTTCTTTCAGTTAACAATTTCTCTATGTATACCGTACTTAACCTTCTTTCGGTTAACAATTTCTCTATGTTTACCGTACGTAACCTGCTTTCAGTTAACAATTTCTCTATGTTTACCGTACGTAACCTTCTTTTGGTTAACAATTTCTCTACTATGTTTACCGTACTTAACCTTCTTTCAGTTAACAATTTCTCTATGTTTACCGTACATAACCTTCTTTCAGTTAACAATTTCTCTGCTATGTTTACCGTACTTAACCTTCTTTCAGCTAACAATTTCTCAAGTATGTTTACCGTACTCAACCTTCTTTCGGCTAACAATTGAACTTGTCTTTATTGTGACGCAATCCGCGGTATCGCTCGAGACATGATATAAAAGATCACCAGTGACATACGTAGTTTAACCATCCTTCAGGTAACTTGATGCGAACAACTGAAATGTTGACTGGAGTGTCGACTGCAGTTTTGAACCTTAGCACAAATCTTACAAGGTTAGTGCAGGAGTGATAGTGGTGACAGACGATGCAATCAGCGTTATCAAGTCACGTTTATAAATAAAAAACGACGTCATATGTTCATCATTGTGTTAAGCTTCTCTCACTCTCATATAGGTAGACTGAGGCCTCGGATGATGGTGTCATAAAATTCTTATACACTCAATACCTAATGCATGAGAATTATGTCTGATTTATCCTTTCAAGTTACAATGATGCACGATTTAAAAAATACTGAATTTACATTACGCAAAATATCCCCAAATAATGCCACACCAGTACCAATACCGGAACTAAATGTGTGAGTGGCTTACTGGTGCCTATGATAGAGCTACTGTCCCTCTGCGAGTCCTCGTATACCGAAACCGTCATTTGCCAAGCTGCGCGAGCGGCTTTAAAGTGCGGGATATAAATACCTAATTTACCTTTTTTTACCTATGTATATTGTACATCACAATCCAACTATTTGCCTTCGACTAGTTGGATGTATCCATTTCCCATGCTTATCATTGCGATTAGTACAACCACGTGACAATTATAAGACATCTAAGTGTCTTACCTGGATAAAAATACTCACAATTCACGCATTTTTGTCACATCATAATCATAGTGATTCATTTTATTAAATGTAAAATTCATACTATAACCTTGATGGGTATTTAGATATGAAATGCTACTTGTAACATAGGTCGGTATAGGAGAGGGCCATGTACAGTTTAATTTGTAAGCTATATAGTGATATATATACAAAGCTATATAATGGATGGTCAATCCGGTTACGCTACAACGTGTTCCACCCGGACATCATTGTAAGAAATCCAGCGCACATACCAATTCGCATGCACATCCATGTTATATATACACCTTCCATGGTATAATACTAAATATGAAAACATTTTCGACTAGTAAATTTTTATAATAAAATTAAAAAATTTTATTATAAAAGAGCATTGTAGTAATTTGTAAGCTAGAAAATCGATGATTGGTGCGATTACATAAATTACTAAATGTCGAGGAATATTTGATGGTGACAGGAATATAGTAAATAGGTGGCACATGCGAGATAGTAAGAGATTTATTGAGTGTTTTATGTAGCTTTAGTGTTGAGTGTTGATGGTGACATAAATATAGGAAAGAGGTGGCAAATGCGAGATAGTAAGAGGTTTATTGAGTGTTTTATGTAGCTTTAGTGTTGAGTGTTGATGGTGACATAAATATAGTAAAGAGGTGGCAAATGCGAGATAGTAAGAAGTTTATTGAGTGTTTTATGTAGCTTTAGTGTTGAGTGTTGATGGTGACATAAATATAGTAAAGTGGTGGCAAATGCGAGATAGTAAGAGGTTTATTGAGTGTTTTATGTAGCTTTAGTGTTGAGTGTTGATGGTGACATTATTAAAAACAATGGCAACACTGCGCTAATACAACTAATAGACTAAATTTAGGCTATGTCATCACATAATGTCACTACAAATTATGTAAATCTTCATAAATTAAAATATAAGAACTATGGGGTTCCACAAGGAGATGAAATTATGCCTATCGTTTTTTCATTTTGCAATGAAGTATCTAAAAAAGTTTTTCAAACATTTATTTTATAGCATTTGATCACATTAAATCTTTGCGTTTGTCATTGATTCTAATCAAACTACCATACATCGACTAACAGGCGAGAACTGAAGCAAGGGGAGATAAATAGAGATGATGCAAATACAACTCACAATGTACAAATGTAAGAAATGATAATGAGTGATTTATATACAGAAAAATCATTAGTAGTCATGGTTGAGTAACTGAAGGGACAATATATACAGAATATGCTTATACAGTATATTGTAGCATGTATCTATTATGTGGTAATATTAACATAAGTCAAGTAACATTCACTAGTCATGGCATAATATCAATTATCGTGCTTCTTTGATTGTGGTTAAGTAAAAAATTGTCCAAAAATACAGTAATTAAAATAGAAAATAAACCATCTTAACCATATCAGACTTGGGAGCATGATGCATGTGTGGGGCAGCAATCAATATACAATTAGTACGTGACACAAAGTGTAGTGTCGAAATTTCTATAGTTAGTTTTAAATATTCCGAAACAGTAAAAATACGGTGAGTGAAGGATGTATTTATTACACATCTTATAACAAGGAAATGTGTGGATACAACAGCATCAAACGAGAGTACCCTGCCATGATAAATAACGAGATGGAAAGGATTAAAGGGAGAAACCTTAACAAGAAAATCTTATGACATGAATCAACGTCAGTAGACTGGAAAATAAAACTGGTTACCGAGATAAAACAACTTATCTTGGGAAATAAAGGTGAATAGATTAGAAAATAAAAATGGATACCTAGAAAAGAATAATATTTAATGACCTGAAATATAGGTCGGTAGAATGTCAGAACTAAAATGGATACCTAGACAAGAATATTTCATGATGTGAAATAAAAATCAGTCGATTGGAGAAGGAAATTGGATACCTAGACAAGAATATCTTATGACGTGAAATAAAGATCAGTCGATTGGAGAAGGAAATTGGATAACAATTGAGAGTATAATTATAAATCACTGTAAATTTCAATTGCTCTAAGAAAAATATGGTGCTAAAGTTAAACTGAAGCTTTGAACAAATCACCATCGATGATTAACACAGGGTGAAATACGTGAGTGTTATAAGGTTTATGCAATCATTTAAAACATTAGTAACATTGGCAATCATACACAGGGATAAAACATAGGCGCTCTAGGCCTTATAGAACCTTACACCATCAAATTAGTTGAAAGCAACAGTGTGATCAAACAATCGGCCTCAAGGTTTCTTTCCATCATTAGTCGATTGTGAGACTTATTGCAAAAGATCATAAATGTTTGATTTACCCAACTTGTCACAATGAATGCAGAAAACTTCAGCCAATGAAAGGCTAGTCGTTGACCTACAAACCCTACATTGGTACAAGAATTCATATTAAAAGGCTAGTAATTTTCTAGGCTTGTTCTTTATAGTTCATTATTTTGACCAATTTTATTTCACAAATTTAGAGTATAGTCATTGAAATTAGTTCTCAGTATGTTGCGTTCAAAAATTCTGATGGTGGTTGGGCACTGTAATAGGGAAAGAAATGGTTTACGAGAGGTAAACAATTAGTACAGCAAGGTGAACACTTTATGACATTAATTATTCAAGAAACGTATTGAGCTACATAAGGGTAAATATGATGAGAGGCTGTAGTGAATGTTG
This sequence comes from Epimenia babai, assembly GCA_011762755.2. Lineage (NCBI taxonomy): Eukaryota > Metazoa > Mollusca > Solenogastres > Cavibelonia > Epimeniidae > Epimenia > Epimenia babai. The sequence continues at coordinate 7,014 of WURV02001032.1, forward strand.
AGACCAGTCCACCAAGAAACCATCCCTCGTAATATTCACAACACACCGCTGTCTATCACTTGGACAATGTAACAGTTCTAAAATTTTAACTGAGTTGAGGTATAAGTCACTTAGCTCATGCAAACGAGAATTTAAATTCCATACACATTTAAAAATATCAAAGTGGCATCCATATTGATCGGTATAATCTACTTGTTGACAATAGAATCTGGACTAAATGACCTTGTTAGACTGGCATCAAGCGCAGTGATGATATCACAACAACCTTCATATGACCTCTCCAAAGTAGGCACACTAGCTTAAATAGCCGAATATTCCACAACTTACTGTTCGATGTTGAACAAGTCACAGCTATTAATAATACATTTGTAATAATATACGATTTATCTCGTACAAAACAATGTAAAGTACTAGATCAATGACAAATTTTTGATGTCTCTTAATTGTTTCTCGTCCAATTGTCAGTCGGCTCTTCAGCCATTGGGCTATAACTCCCGGCTTTCACGTAGAGTCAAATTAAGCTGCATTAATTCAACACAAAGTACACAGTTAGGGCAAGACTACAGGATATATATATATATTATATAAACACACACGCACACACGCATACATAGAGAATATTTATTAGAATTCATAAACGAACATACTTTAGTCATGAACACCTTGGGTATGGTTAGTGAATCAAACTATGTTAGAGGGTATTGGGGCAGAACGTACAAATTCAATCGCATTAAAATATAATATGAACATCTCTTATTACTACTTGAAACTTTCAACCAATACAATATTTTTAAAATCTAGCTCAAATCAGTTCTTTAATTATGGTAGTGAAGTAGAAATACTGAAATAATCGTAGTGAAATGTATGAATAGTTTTATATAAGCATGGCTGTAACGTAATTGACCTAATGCTATATTAGCAGTAGTAATATGTTACTTTTGTATTATAGACCTCTATAATACATACAACATCCGAATTCACTTTAGCTTTTCACTACATCCTCGGCTACTGGACTATCACTGATTACCTCCTCACCCACAGAGTACATATCGTTTTGATGTAATGGCGAACAGTGTATATCAGATTGTGTATTAAGATTCAGTATTCAGTGATGGCAATTTGAAATAGTCAACGACAATATCACAAAGATTTTCTGCAGCATAATCCACATACAATTAGTCATCTGTGATATTTTGGGAGTTTAAAACAATTACAATAAGTTCAATTATATATTTTTGTTTTTTAAAAATTTTGACATTCTTGAAGCCCATCTTCATCATTCACTTGTGTCTCATTTTAATCATTTCTTACACTGTTTCATATAGATCAGTTCTTACACTCTTCATGCCCCATATAGATCAGTCCTTACATTCTTTATGTCCCATGTAGATCAGTCCTTACACTCGTTATGTCCCATATAGATCAGTCCTTACATTCTTTATGTCCCATGTAGATCAGTCCTTACACTCTTTATGACCCATATAGATCAGTCCCTACACTCTTTATGTCCCATATAGATCAGTCCTTACATTCTTTATGTCCCATATAGATCAGTCCTTACAGTCTTCATGCCCCATATAGATCAGTCCCTACAGTCCTTATCTCCCATATAGATCAGTTCTTACACTCTTTATGTCCCATATAGATCAGTCCATACACTCTTTATGCCCCATATAGATCAGTCCCTACAGTCCTTATCTCCCATATAGATCAGTTCTTACACTCTTCATGTCCCTTATAGATCAGTCCTTACACTCTTTATGCCCACACAGATCAGTCCTTATTCTTTATGCCCAATATAGATCAGACCTTACACTCCTGATGTCCCATGTAGATCAGTTCTCACTCTTTATGTCCGATATAGATCACTCCTTACATTCTTTATGCCCCATATAGATCAGTTCTTACATTATGCCCCGTACATAGATCAGTCTTTACTACACTGTATCCTTTATATATTAGTCCTTACACTCTTTGTCCATAATAAATTAGTAGTTGAACTATTTATGTCCCAAATAAATGATCTATTGCACTATGTATTTCTCTTATACATAAATCATAACATTTTTAGTACCTTCTCTATCCCTATAATCGTTACATACTTCAAGTCCCAACCAACTCTTTTATGTCCTTATTAAAACAGTTCTTGCATTCTGCATATCCCTCATAAATCGCTTATTACAAACAACCATTATAAACTCTTAGTCCCCTATAAATCGGTGCATGTCTCTAATGAATTAGTTCTTAGACTTCATGTCTACTCTGAACAAGTCCAAGGAACGCTAAAAATATAGACTTCTAAAACAGAATAAACGTATTATGGATAAAGTTTAGAGACTGCGACCATCGTGGTACGCTGCTTAAGGTCAGTACATAGATGGACACGTTATTAACTGACCATTCTCTCAAGATATACAGTAAGAGATGTATGCGTGCCAAGCGCTCGACTCTATAACAGGGTTGTTTCAACATTTTGCATACTGTTACTGTCATCGACGGCGTTGAGGGGGCCTGTCGATGGCCCCGCCGCGCTCATGGGACTCAGTTGGGTATTAGACGAGGCCGATGTGGCTGACTGGTTAGCCAAGATCTTACTCTGCCTCAGGTTTTGCAGTGAATGGTAACTATGAACGGAAGCTAAACTACGACTGTCGTAGCGTTGGTCTAAGCCCATGCGGAATGCATTAATAACACGGATCTGAAAGAAAAGCAAGACAAAACCGAAATCAATCAAACGGCTACACGGTACACATGGATGCTGATGCCACAAACACTCACTGAATAGATCCACAGATCCATAAATCCGTGCATGAAGCAATTGTTTCATAATATTGTCAAAGCTCACTTCAGACTCATGCTACGCCATTAGATTCAAACTTGATGGAAACGATACGTTTACATTAATTCCATATGAAATTATGTTGAAGAAAAGCTACAATACACAAGCGTAGAAGTAAAAAGACAAAAGTATTTTGGCATCACTTAGGTAGATATATAAAATGTATAAATAAAATGTTTGATTATATAATTTATGTATGTACTCTCTAAGGCATCTTTACAACATCTATTACAACATCAAGTAATGGAAGGATCCCTACCACAAAAAATATAAAAGCCACAACATTAACGTTAACTATGCGTTTATTTACTATAAAACTTTATTAATCTTTAAAAAGTTTTTATTTATATTCTCATTAAAATTAAATACATGTCGAAGTTTCCTCGGAAAAAGGGTATTGGCATTTCGTGTATATGAGATACGAGAATATACAGTTACTTTGGTTCAAGTAGATATTTTTAAAAATAAGAAATTAAGATTAAAAAATTTATGGATTGGGGAATATAAAGTGAGTGTAATGCGACGTCAACATAGATGACATGAAAGAGGATAAATTGGAACGAGTCGTCAATGGAAATGTTGTATAATAATTCAGTGGGAATATATTCTAAGGTGTACCGGTTGGAAAATATTTAGTGAAACTTCCATTCTGGTGACATTCAATGCTGAAATGCTGTATATAGTATATGATATTCAGGGTCTAGAAGGGGTTTAATGTGAGTTTTGAAGACTAAAGATGTTTATTTAAAATATTGAATTCATCATTATCAATGTCTGAAAACACAAAGATCTGCTTTGAGGATCATCTGGAAAATATATGTTAAGTAAGAAATGTGAAATGATGACTTGAACAATTAATAAATTAGGAAAAACCTGGAATTAATAAATCTGGATGGCACCTTATCATCATTGTACATTATTTATGCAACAGCTGACAACAATGGAAACCCAAGAGGCAACACGTGGCCATATTTCACAGGCCTTCGGTCATATGGGTATGTTCTAAGAGTGACAATTTTACGATGAAGATGTTTAGGATGACCGTAAAGTTGAATCTTGAGGTTCCCAGTTACGTCTATAGAGATGATGCTAGGACTATGTAGCTATGAAAGACGGACGCAACATTGTAAATCAGGTGCTAAATGGCCAGGCGAAATTCAATACACAGACACCGTAAAAGAAAACGATAGAAAATGTAGTACGAGAAAATGTGGTGGTCGTCGAAAGATTAGAGCTGTACAGCGCGTAGGACAGGATAGAGAAGTAGAGAATTTTATATTGATGAATTCATGCAAACAGCGTTCGAGATGCTGATCAAATTAATAAACTTGGGTATGCAGGCAGTAATCTATTTTAAAGATATACTATGCATCTTAAGCAGATCACGAGATACTTTGGAATGAAATAGGAGAAAGACGCAGAATTAGATAAGGTGATTCATGTAGATGTCTGATAACACACGAATCACTTTATGCAATTCCATTTTATGTACAAGAATAGAAGTGTGGAGATGTGTGGAGATGTGTGGAGATGTGTGGAGATGTGTGGAGGCGTACGCAAAATATAGAGATCGGAGAAATATACTCCGAAATGTATTTCAAGTTTCTTAACAAGACTAAAGAGATGCTGATGAATAAAAAATTCTCTGTGAAATGCTAATAATACAGATATATGAATTTGTTAGATAGGTATAAAAGTTTCCAAGATGACTTAATTGATGAGTGTTATTGATGAATCTGTTACGAACAAGAAGTACATATTTATTTGTTATATGGAAAATGGAAATAAGTTTGTATTATTGAGGGATTTTATCAGAGGTCTAGTTTGATGCATCTATGTCTAGTGCAGACATGTGATAGGATTTTCCAGGTAAATGATGGAGAAAGGTGAGTAGAGGAGATGCAACCTTGATTTGCAATGTGCGTTACCAAAACATTCAAACAAAATGCTCGACACACTGTCATTCATCATGCACATGTCATACACGCTACACACACATCCCTACACGACTCGAGATAATCATGTCACATGACCAGCATAGATCGTCGACCATTGGTGTCACTAGCCGCCATTTTGGGTGAGTAATATTGCGCGACATTTCATTGATCGTGGGTAGTAGGACGATCAGTGAACTGTCTCTACTCAAAATGAGCCTCTAGTAACGCGAGATATAGAGTGCAGTAGGACCATGCACAAGTGGGGGGAACAAACAGGACATACAGGGAATTCGGAATAGGGAGGGGGGGGGTCACGGGAGAGAGGTACTAAAGAAAAAAAAACAAATCTATCAACAAATAACAAAGTAAAAACTAAATCTACTAAATGTACGAAATAACTCAGTGATAATCATAAACTGTGAATCTAGCTACATATGTAAAGTTTTATGTATTTATTTACACTTCCCCGTGCTGATAGGAATAGCTTGGTCAAGAACATCATTGTGCTTGACATTCCTTTGCTTCGGGGTACGTACATCGCCCAAAATCAAACAAGAATAACGCGGTTTAGCAGACAATAGTTGCAAGCAGTCGCGAAGCAATATGACGGAATATATAAAACAATTAAACGAATAGTTATGGAGTATCTATTTCGTGCTATTCGTTTGGAATTTTACATTAGTCATGGAGATGGTGGTCATAGAACAGTTGTTTTCTAATATTTTTGAGTATTCCACTTTTTGTGAATTCACACTATCCAATTTGTTGCGCCTACATTCTCATCAATTTAATGCAATATTTCCCCAATTACAGCCCGATGTAGTGGGTTATATAGTGAGTGTAAAAGGTTGAGCATGTACGTCAATGCAATGTCAAAAGTTTCGGCCAATGAAAAGCTAGAAGTCACCACACTGTCTTTCTAGAATCTAGACTGACAGGTATCGTATGATCGTGTCATGTGATAGTAATTTTCACAAAGCTTATTTGATCAAGAAAAACCTTCAATAGATGCCGAATCTTCATTTCAAGCAGTTCTCAGCATAACGTAGTTGAGAAATGCGACAGTGTGAAGACACTTTTACCAATTCATAACGTAGTTGAGAAATGCGACAGTGTGAAGACACTTTTACCAATTCATAACGGAGTTGAGAAATGCGACAGTGTGAAGACACTTTTACCAATTCATAACGTAGTCGAGAAATGCGACAGTGTGAAGACACTTTTACCAATTTTGTTGCTGTTAACATAAATGAACGTGAGCCTGTTCCTGCATATATTTTGGTTATATTTCTGGTACATGAATAATTATATCATTGTACATTTTATAATGAAGTTATGGAATCAGAATATACTCAATATTTAAGTGTCGTTTTTTTTCAATTCTTGTCTACAGTAATTTTAGCCTTTACTGTATGAAATAAGCAGCAAGCTTGATGCACTGATTATTTCTTTAGACTGACATTATTTATGAAGAAGAAACTTGAATTATCTCGGCTATACTGAGTGTGATGATGTGAGAGCATTGATGAGTGAAAGCAACTCAAAGTTTTAGAGCTCTAGTCGAGTTTGTTAGCTGGTTGTTGGTTAGTTGTTAGTTGTTTGTTAGTACGTTAGTTGTTGTTAATGGAATATAGATGCTGAAGCAGAAGAGATCATGGATAAACAAGCGTGGTAATGTAGTATACTAAGCATAGAGTAGACGAATAATAGTAAAATAAATTACATCAAAAGACATGACTGTTTCTACTATTTATGAAAGTTTATTGAAAGTAAGAGGTGTTTAAAGGTAAATATAAATCATGCTAATAACCGTAAATAATCGATATAATACATAGAGAATCGCACAGAAACATAATTCGTAGTAACACACGAGATATTATTCTCAATGAACATTGGCTAAAATCATACCAGATCATGATCTCCAAATTCAGCCATATTGCGCGGATTTTCGTGCATTGCATGTGATAAAAATATATTTATCAAATATATAGTTGTACTGAGTGAAGAAATGGCAAATATTCAACTACCGTCTGGATATAATATTTTAAAAAAGTTCCGAGTCTAGTATGGTTAACATTACTGAGATACGATATTTGGAATACAATGGTTTACTGAATGATGACATAAGGGAGGTAAATACATAAATAACACATTATACATTTATAATTATTATGAAAAGAAATTCTAAGGAAGCATACACTATTTAGATTCATGGTTATAAGTTCAATACAGAGTTTTATAAAGTAATCCCAACAGACACAACTCAAGCGAAGACTTGACATAGTAAACTCATTATACTATATATGTTGTTTTAGTAGATAACATAACATGAAAAGAAGGGTGGATGCGATGCTGCTCTGTGGGTCAAGCCTTGACGTGTGATAGTGCGAGGTCATATTTGTTTTATATGCCGTGGTACATATCATCATCTCATGCGCTCAAGAAATTGTCTTAAGATAAGATCGCAAGGTATGAAGAAAGTACAAGACGAAGCAGAAAGAAATTTCTTGCATCAGTCATGAGAGTGAAACAACTGCGGAGGTTAGTGACGTACTACAATTAACACAATTAATAAAAGGCTATAAGCGAATAAAGAATTATAGAATAATTCTTAATAATTATGCTCTTCTAATTATTTTCTTTTTGATTAAATTATCAAACCCATTAACTGAGTACTCGACATTGTGACAATAAAATATATTATATATCATAACATGACATTCAACAAAGAAATACTAAGAATACTAATATACTATGTTGACTAGAAAACAATAAATGGCACTAAAGGAGGAAAATGTGTTGTGTCTAAACTCTACTGTATAATTTACACAATCTAATATACAGCAACATTTATAAGAAAAACTTTATTTGTTAACGTAACGTGGAAAAATATATTTAACAATAGAACTTTATTTTGAGAAAGACCTCACACAAGTGTTGCCTGAGTTTAACACTATTTAGTAATTGTAATTCTCTTTCTTTGAAGAAAACTTTAGTATGGTTTAATTTTACTTATTACAAAAAACTTATAAATTAACTATAATTATTGTCTTATCATTAATCACCGCGGAAAACTATTACATCATGAACACCTGCAGAAAAAATGACTGTAACTGAGAAAAAAATATTTTTTTACTTTAAAAATTTCAACGAAGAACTTTGTACAAAATGTTAGTATATGCTATTTTAACATCTTTGGAAAGTATTCAAAAATATAGTATGTGAAAAAAGTGCTTTTGACAATGGTCGAAGAAGCGGGAGACAAAGACAACTTAAAAATTGCCCGAGCAGAAACATAAACTTAAAATATATGTAGTATCGTATAACAAAGATCCTACACTAATTCATGACATCATTTGAAAATAGCAAGAAAAATAGAGAAAAGGAATGGTTCGATGTAACTGTGGAAATATCAAATGAGAACATCAAACTGATGAAGTATGCTTCCTACTTTGTGGTTGACTAACTGAAAGCGATGGATAAGGAATTCTCTCCCTTTGAAGAGTCACCCGGGATAAGAAAAATACCAACAACTGAAACCTAACAAACAATCCGAAATCATTTTCCATCTAGCCAGCCAGAAGATCTCTCATCAAGATGAAATGCTGACTGTAAAAAGCCAGGCTGTTGAGAGGCAGAGATGTAAATACCACTCATTCCATACGATGATCTTGGTTGTTTGGTTTTTAAAAAGTCGTATATAATCAGTGAATAATTACTAAGTATTAGCGAATCAGCTTTGCTTAGTTAAGGGGAATTATTGGCACAGAGATGTGGCAAATGTACCAAGCTGTGTGTCAGTATGAACTGTGGTTAACACTTCCTGGCACTCATTCCCGATTCCCCCTACATTTTCATCGTGTATACATTATAAACTTTGATGGTGAACAGGGCGAAGACCTTGGAAATGGGTAAATAATACATAAAGCTGAGTAAAAACACCTGACTCCGTGATTACGTCGCATACCTGGTCAGTAAGAGTGATGTTGGAATGTTGTGTATTACCAAAGATACATTGTTATATTACTGTCTTACTCTGATGAATGTTATTAATATTTTGGCAATATCAGTTAAAATTTACGACGAATGAACACGGAAAATTACAGTAAAATGCATTATAACCTACATTTCGGTCCAAATATTTCGTGCAGTTTCGATTAATTAGCATTGTTATTTGTACAAAAAATTTGGGTATATATACAATTAGTTGAATGGATGAAAAGCATTTACATGAGATGGAAAACGTTTGAGCAAATAGATAGATACGCTTTGATGCATAATTAATAAAAAATACAAAAGTGCAAGCTCTCCAGCTTAATGTGTATTTACAAAATGACCAGTGCTGTACAAATTGTTCATGATATTGCAGGATTATAAAAGATAAAGCATACAACAGGTCTATTTACATATATGTAACGTTTTGCATACACAAACTTCGATATCGACAAGGGAAATCACATGACTTGATATGACTATTAATATTGATAAAGAAAAGCCTATATCATGACGAGACGAGAAAGGCTTGCGATCACAGAAGGGTTGTGTTGAGGGGCCACGGCTGTACGACCCGTATAGACTGGCATTATATAGATGTCTCAGTAACATTCGTACTACACGACGATGTTTGATTGGATGCGTGATTTGTCGGGGCAGATGGCGCTGCTATGACTTCGACCAATGGTGATTCGAGAGGATGACTGGTGGCGAGCATCGGCTGCGACTCGGACCATTCGTTGAGGAGGAGGCTGAAGGGGTTCACGATGACGGACGTGGGCGAGTCTGACCAACACGTCCCATTAAACAACGATGTGGGAGAGTTGATGTCGTAACTGAGGTTAGGGGCTGAAGATGTCGGTAAATCGTACAAAACCGGAGAGTCGATGAGTGTGTTAATTGGTTGAGTTATGGATTGGAGTTCGTCTCGCGAGTCCGACCCCTCGAGATTCACGAGAAGCGAGTCACCGCTGTCGCTGAGACGAGACGATTGTTTCACGAACGAACCGTCGGGAAGATTGTTGTTGTTATTGGTGGGTGACTCGAGTGACCTTCGTGTGTCGCTCAGTGGCGAGTGGGACACGTGTGCTGGATTAATGGGCGCTAGGATCGGGGATGGGCGCTTCTTGATTAACGCGACGTTCTCGAACGAGTAACTCTTAGACTTCAAGAATGGGTCGAGGTCGACAAATTCGGGATCAATGTATTTGTTCGAGATGGAGCAGGTCTCGACGTGGTTAACGTAGCTGCTGTTCTTAGCGACCGTACGACTACGCACGATTGTTTCGCTCGGCCGCAGTTCTTCAGAGAGCGGCCGATTGCTCGGGTGACTGCGCGACGTTCGCATGCTGTGGAAACTGTGAATGCTACGCTTCTCTTCGATGTCTTCGAGCGTACTCCTAAATGCTCGTACTACACGCAGCTGTGGGAAGAGAAATAGAGGCACGCGTAAATCGGTGCCTTTGTGTGGTCGTGGCACGCAACACGAGACAACATCTAGGGCGGTGAGCGGGCGGCCATGACAGTCAGTGCGAGAAAAGTACACTAATGCACACACAAGTGCATAAACACGCTATGTGTGAGTGATCAACACGATACTTCCTCCAGATGCAAGTATATATATGTATAGCTGTCTATATCCATCTGCTTAATTAAATATATCATCACATAGTATAAGAATTCTACAAAGTGAATATTCAAGCTATTTCAATACACTGATCTATAAAATATCTGTTATACAAGAATAGATGAATCCATTGCAAATAAATAATTATGTAATGTATACATAAACTGAAATCAAAATAGGGATTAACAAAAAAACACAAAGACAAAAAATATGAAAATGTATATATAACAAAATGTCAGATGTTACGGAAGACAATTTTGAAAGGCCAAAAAAAGGTGAAATGTCTGTGAATTTGTCAATGCATGTCTATAATATGCAAAGCATAAGTACTTTCTGCTAGGAATGCAGACATCTTGTCATCCAACTCTTATGAACAAGAAGAACAACTAGAAAGAAAATGTCCGCGAAAAATGTCACTGAGAAGAGATCATGGCTGCGAAGACTATGGTGGCTAAGAATGTAACTGCTACAAATTAAGAAACTTAATAGAGAACTTCACTGCCAAGTAGCCTGCCGCAATTGGATACTGCAACAAAACGTAACTGGCAGGAACGTAATCGACATGCATGAAGGCTTAGGAACCACTCATGACTATGGCGTTTGCCTTCGCGAACTACCACTGGAGTCAAACTGTCTCGTGGCATCAGGACCTGCTCTGTGTCCATCTGGACGGGGCTACTCTGGATTCACTGCGTGTGTTTTCTATGACTGATCGCTGAAAGGAGGGCGCTAGGTCCTGACGACTCAACGGAAGCACAGCCCTCGACGATGCAAGTCGGGTTTCTAACTTAAGGATAGCTTATGTTGCCATGAGCGATGTACGTGACGTGAGATTCGAGGTCGCACTAAATCTAAAGCAACGTCAGATTGAAACATAAGATCCAACTCAATGTCAGCTCTAAGGTAACCGCAATGCTGGGTAGTGACAAAAAATTAAGGATGATCTAAGGTCTAACACCAGATCAAATATAACGCTAGATCTACAGCAATGTCGAATCTACAGTAGATCAAATCAGAGTGACTGTAACATGTAATATCCATCTGCTGTCAGGTAAAAGCCCAAAGTTCACTGCTTTATGTAAAGAAAACACAAGATACAGGTATCTGTGATTCTCTAGGAGTGTTAATTAGCAATACCATAGTTGAGATAAGTAATGAAATTAATAGTACTTACCTCCAAAATGCTTTACCATTTATACTTCCACACAGAAATCAAACCAGTACACAAAGGCTACTAGAATCGTGATAATTTACACAGTTGCCCATCAGCCAAAATTTTTTGGATTTGTTCACTTTTCAATTGAGTTATTAACGAAGTCATTCTAAATATTTCTATATTTACATAAAACGGAAAACTTTGGACTGTGACCAAACTGGGGGCTGGTCATACAATATGGAGTTAATGTAAAAAGCAAATAACAACCACTTACAATTACAAATTTTAATTTTAATTTATAATAAAAATACAGTCTCAAAGTTCCAAGATATTTACTAGTATACGATAGATATTGCACAATTTGCACAGATAAGATGAATTAGTTTTGTTGTTAGTCAGTTAGTTAACCAATACTGTTGTTATCACTATAGCACGATATCCAATGTTAAAGCACGAAAAATTACTTCAAATCAATGCAAAGAAAAATAATCGTAAGTAAATTGAAAGAAAATTAACTTAAAGTACGAGGGAAAGAAATTAATAATTTATGATTGATTCAAATATATGTTTTGACATCATGACAAGGGAGGGAATAGGGTCACATTAACGATTAAGAGAGGCATAAACAGCACAACAGAATGACGGTATTCTTATATAAATGAACGATTTGGTGAGGGGACACTTCGCCAATGAGGATAGGGCCTGAAACTGGTAGGAGCAAGGAGCAGGTAGTATTTCGATGTAGTATGTGATGTTGTGATGACGAAGTGGACACTGTATTCTATGGTCGGACAGTGGAGATGTGGTTCATGTATAGTACAACAAACAGCGGAGACACGAAGCCACGAGCACAGCGTAATGGTTAGAAACGATGATCGTGAAAAGGATAATGGACGGGCGGATGGACGGACAGATAGACGGACAGACAGGCGCAAGCAGGGACGAATGGTTAATAAGTATGCTGATCAGTGACTAGACTATCGGGCGCGTCTGCTCGATTTATGTGAACAGCGACGGCAGGGGTCGCTTTAACCCAGCCAAATTCCCCATGTAGGTCGTGTGTGTACCATGTTCCGAATATAATGCACTACACACGCTGGGAGACCAAAGTAAACGTACTATCATTACCTGTCGCTATAGAAAGGAGAGATAAAACAGTCAATGTTCTTTATATGTATATCAAATACAGAATAATAATGAAATATAGACACAATGACAGTTTCTTTTAGGAAAGGGGAGCGAATCATATACAGAAAAATATGTGAAATCTGATTAATGGCTATTTATTACCATAGAATTCAACTTAAAGTATTGTTGATACTTTACTGTACATAAAATAATGGATGTACTGTATTTTAATACAGGAAAGAGGTTATTATACTTCCGACTTCTCGCGAATGAAATAATTTTGAGTTCGGAATGGAATTGAGAAGTATGATGGTGAATGAAACTATAATATGCAGTGAGAAGGTGAAATGTCGATGATAATTATGGCTATTGCGGCTTATTGCAACAGATAGAGGGTCTTCACCAAGGTCACCGTCGTACTAAAAGCTGAAAATTGCATGAAGTAAAAATCAAGAGAGGAAGAACACAGGAAAGTTGAGTATAGGTCAACAAGAAATCGATTCGCAGAATTAGGTGGTCATCCTAAGTCTTATATTAATGATTTCTATGTTATGTGGTATAAAGGACAAATATAAAACATTCACATGGAATGTCTAAGCATTACCCTACTTTTTAGACAAAGTCCAGATACGATATGATATATTTGAAATATCGTGGAATTTATTGGTATATCAAATTTTTTGGTCTGTTTGCCTCATAAAAACGTACATAACTTATCTCTAAGCCATATACACATTGTTGTTATATTCTTAAAGACAAAATGTATGGCTTTATAAAAAAAATCAAGCCAAATTAAAAAAATCTTCTGATCAAAATAATGATGTAATTTGAGAGGTTGACATAAAAAACATCAAAGAAGTTAGCTTGAGGACACAAGAGAAAAAGGTAAGTATCGGGTGTATCCACAAACATGACTGCAGCAAACCGTGTCTTCACGGTGTCTCGGTGATGATGCAGCTACAACAATACTGTGGCCGGCCAATAGTCCATGCTTATACCCATACAACACGTTTTAGATGTGATGGGCAGACGAGTGAACAAATGTAAGCCTCCATGACAATCGCTAGCTGAATCGCAGTGGGGTTGTATGAGGAGTGGAATTGGATTACGCAAATCACAATTCAACATCTAATTCCTATAAGGAGGTTATGATACAACTTGCCACACTTGATGCTATGAACGGAGTATACACCCGATGGCGCTTGCTGGACTTGATGCTATGAATGAAGTATACACCCGATGGCGCTTGCTGGACTTGATGCTATGAACGAAGTATACACCTGATGGCGCTTGCGGGACTTGATGCTATGAACGAAGTATACACCCGATGGCGCTTGCTGGACTTGATGCTATGAACGAAGTATATACCCGATGGCGCTTGCGGGACTTGATGCTATGAATGGAGGATACACCCTATACTCACCCTTTCCCTGTTGTCATTGTTTGATATTTTTTCATGTTATACAAATTGTTGAGTTACATTATTGTTTTGATCTGAAGAACAACAACTTCGACCTGATTTTTTATTTAAAAAAAACCATACTTTTTCAAGAATATAACAACAATGTGTGGGTCTTGAAATGAATTATCTACAATTTTATGAGGCAAACCGACAACGTAAACAATTTAAAAAAAAACAATAAATTTACCAACCATTTCCATTATATTTCATATATATTATACTGCATAAGGACTAATTAGGGTCATGCTGAATGTATTTCTATGTGTATATGTATATATATATAAAATCTCCAGCTTCTGGTATTCTGAGTCGAAATAACTGAGGTAAAAACCCATGATTAACTCGATCGTGGTTGATCTTGTGTGAATTTTGCGAGAATTAAATGTTTTCGCTTGTGTTCCTCCTCCCTCGAGCAAGAACATTAATGGAGAAAAAGTATCCAATGCAAACGAAAAGAAGAAAAGTGGTCTACCTGTTGTTGTAGGCGTGTGAGACCCCTGACCCAGAGGATCTGGCCGCGCCGACCCATCTCTCCATCGATGTGATCCTCTTCTTGATTAGCTGGAGCCATGGCTTCCTCGGGTGGCTGCACCCCGCAGGTACATATGCGCTTGGGCAAGGACGCGGTGGGCACCGACGTTACCAGCTGTCATGGCAACACACAGGTGTAACGACAGGACATTCAATGACATATATCTACCTGGTAACGGTTATGGACATTAAACCCTAACAAAACAAATACGCACGACGTTCATATATAAAGTTAATTCAGCTAGACACAAAAAAGACGGAATTTACCAGACAACAATGGTAATTTCATTAAGACCACAATTAGCCCAGAAACTAAGGAAAGTGTCTTAAAAGTACAAACAGAAAATCCAATACGGTTGCATTATACGAGCAATGTATAATCACATATCGGCTGTAAAATATTCACATCATCGCAGTACTATGTGGCATTTTTGACTGCAACCCAGGTGGTCATATATTTTTTAAATGACAGAGATGAGAAAGAGACAAGTTTCATCTTCACAAGTTTCCTAAAATGAATGAAGAAAGCAAATACGTAAAAAAAGTTTTAGCAGCATGAATAACGATAACTGTCTATGGTAGACTGTGTGATATACATTATAAGTATAAGACAGCTGTTTATGGTAGACTGTGTGATATACATTACAAAGCAGCTGTCTATGGTAGACTGTGATAAACATTACAAAGCAGCTGTCTATGGTAGACTGTGATAAACATTACTAAGCAGCTCTCTATGGTAGACCGTGTGATAAACATTATAATGCAGCTGTCTATGGTAGACTGTGTGATATACATTATAAGGCAGCTGTCTATGGTAGACTGTGTGATATACATTATAAGGCAGCTGTCTATGGTAGACTGTGTGATAAACATAATAAGGCAGCTGTCTAGGTAGACTGTGTGATAAACATAATAAGGCAGCTGTCTATGGTAGACTGTGTGATAAACATAATAAGGCAGCTGTCTATGATAGACTGTGTGATAAACATAATAAGGCAGCTGTCTATGGTAGACTGTGATAAACATTATAAGGCAGCTGTCTATGATGGACTGTGTGATATACATTAATTCAATGTAGTATTACTATTGTTTCGAGTATACTATAAGATGTACTACATCGAATCATCAGGACATTAATATACTATACATCCAATGTATTTATGATTGCTATGTCACTAGAGAATGCACTGGCGTGGGGAATGATAAACTCACCTGTCCCCAGAGTAGAGAGCCGAACCCAAGGAATATACACCACAGCCACTGTTCTAACGTCAGGCCTATTGTGCTGAATGCCACACCGGCCAATTCTATAATTATTACCTGTAACGACAAGCAGCAACAATTCACCATTTCCCAAACACAGTAACAACAGTAGATCGCAGTAACGGCCGCCACTGAGAAAGACTTATTTCTCAAAGAGATTTCTTTGAGGCAGATTAGCACATATTAACTACTCGCTTTGTCAAGTTTGTAGTTTCACAGATACATACGTGGGATATTCCAAATAATAATAAGAGCGTAACTCAGATTCTGCCGTATTTTAAAAGTGGCTGTTCGAGCATGACTGTGTCACTTTTGTGCTTCAGTAGACGAACATAACCTTTGGTCCCATAATACCACGATAAGGCCAATCTGTGGTCCAAATGCACTAATTCATACCCTATGAGGCCATTCTGTGCTTCAAATGTACTGATTCATACCTAGGCCATTCTGTGCTCCACATGTACTGATTCAGACACCTATGTGGCCAATTTGTACTATAAATGTTCTAATTCATACCACTATGAGGCCAACCTGTGATCCAATTGTAATAATCCATATTCCTATGAAGCCAACCTGTGCTCCAAAATGTACTAATCTATATCCCTATGAAGCCAACCTGTGCTCCAAATGTACCAATCCAAATTCCTATGAAAACCGGGTTGCGGAAAATTCCATCAAAAGTGGCGCGTTGTCCGTGGATCTTGCGTGCGTTGAACTCGTTGAATAGTGTCATCATGACGAATGTGTTAAAAATGATGGTGAAATGTTGAGTGGGCTTGCTGCGCAGGATCTTCTCCTCGGCCTCTTGGCGCCCCTCGTCGATGTCAAACAATGACGCTCCTGCGAGAGAAAATAACCATCGATCAATTAGCCAGTGTCGTACAAATACAATAGATGTAGAAATGGTACCCAACTACAGCTGGCACCGTTATGTGTGTTTAAGAGAATGCCTTTCATTGTGGAATAATAATGATAAAGCGCATAATAAAGTGGTAAGGATGAGATGATTATATACCACATGATCCACAAATAACATTCACTGATATGTAAGGATATATTGGCCTGAGCAATTACAATACAGTAAAGCCAAGAATATGAGAAAAACAACTGTTGGTGCAGTGGTGCAGTGGTTAGAAGTGCTGCCTTTTATGCGAGAGGTTGTGACTTCGAACCAGCAAAAAACCAAGGATTGTCTCCCGTGTCTTACACAATAGCAAATGAGCAAGATTTTCGTGCTTGAATATTGAGAAAGATTTGTTGTGGAATGGTTTATTATAAATATCTTAGGGATGTAATGGGGCAATGTTATTTAATTATAAAGTACACATTTAATTATAAAGTAGCATCAAAAACTCGCCTTTTCCCCCTTTTTCCCCTTCTTTAGTTTCACACCTTCAGCCCTCTTACCTATAGGCAGATCTATGTAACCTTAGGCTGAGGATAAGTCCGATGTCTGGGTATTTGCGGTTCTTTTACAGAATTTGTGTGATCAACACAAATGGCTTAGCCTCAATTGTAAGAGGACGGAAAATACCACGGTGAAAAACAACCGACGGGGGGGGGGGGGGGGGGGGGAG
>WURV02001143.1:0-56934 GCA_011762755.2 Epimenia babai
CCAAGGAGTACGTAGCTGACGACGGGAAGAGGTACCGCATCGAGATGGCCATGATCGATTCGGGCTATCTCACCGATCACGTCTACAAGTTCTGCGCTCAGTATGAGGCAGGGGTCTTTCCCATTAAGGGCCATGGTGCTTCACAATCTCGCATTGCCAAGCACTTCATGGAGGGGCAAACGCCGATGGGTCACCTGGCCTTCGGTGTCACAGTCGACCTCTACAAAGATCGCTGGGGTGCCGCCCTTCGCATGCGGTGGGATAAGCATGGGCTTCAACCGGAAGGCTTCTTCAATGCACCGTCCGACGCGACCGACAAGCAGCTGAAAGAGCTGACTGTCGAAAAACGCGGCCCCCTGAAGAACCAGAGAACCAATGAGATCGTTGGCTGGACGTGGCACCGACCAAATGGCGTCGAGAACGAACTTTGGGATCTGTTGGTCTACGGCTCAGCAGCTCACGACATTCTAGCCAACTTCATCATCCGCGAACTGGGCGAAGAGCAGCTCGATGAGACCTCGCTGAACCGGTTCTATGACATGTGCGAGCACAATCGCCTCTACTTCTACGAGTAGCCCATGACCATCGATTGCGACGATAGTGAGTTTCTCAAAGAGCAACTCGAAGAGGTCGAGGCGCAGATCCGGATCTACCGCAACGCGATCCGCGCGGTCATCAAAGGCCAATCGTACAAGCTCGACACCGGTCAGACCCAGGTCACCGTCACCCGTGCAAACTTGAGCGAGCTGCGTAACTACGTCGCCTCTCTTTGGAGTGAACGCGCGTGGCTCAGACAGCAGCTCGGCTGCGGTGGCTCCGTCCACATCACACCGGCATTCTAAGATGGCCAAACAAGACCTCTTCAGCGCGTTGTTTTCCCCACTTCCCGCTGAAGAGGCGCCCCTGCGGGCGGCGGTGGTCGAGGCGAGCAGCTTGGGCGCGCCACCCCTTCGCTACGGCTATCACGACGGAGAAAAATACGCGGGCGGATACGGTCTCACCGAAGTCCTGGAGCCTGATTATTGGACGCTTCGTCAGCGTTCGGCTCAGCTTTTCCGCACCAATCTTTACGCCCGCGGCATCGTCCGCCGGCTCATCACCAACGAAATCAATACCGGCCTTCACCTTGAAGCCGTCCCGGAGGAATCAGTCCTTGGCCTAGAGGAGGATTCTCTTTCTGATTGGGCCGAGCTTGTTGAAAATAGGTTTCATCTCTACAGCAAATCGCCGCTGGTTTGCGACTTTCAGAGACGCCGGACCTTTGGGGCCTTACAGGCGGCGGCTCGGTTGGAGGCTTTGGTCTCCGGCGATGTCCTGGTCATTCTCGTTCAGGACAAGCGCACCCGGCTTCCGAGTGTTCGGCTGGTGCGGGGCGAGCTGGTTCAGTCGCCTGCTGACCACAAACCGCAACGCGGACACAAGATTGCTCACGGTGTCGAACTCGATGCACAGGGGCGCCACATTGCCTATTGGATTGACCAAGAAGATGGCACCAGCAAACGCCTCCCGGCCTGGGGTGAGAAGTCAGGGCGCCGTATCTCTTGGCTTGTCTACGGAACAGACAATCGCCTGGATGACGTCCGTGGGGAGCCGCTGCTTTCTCTCGTCCTCCAGTCTCTGCGAGAAGTTGACCGCTATCGGGACAGCGCACAGCGGAAGGCCTGGATCAACGCCATCCTCGCGATGTCGATCGAAAAGCAGGTCGACAAGCCAGGGTCCCGCCCACTTTCAGCTAGCGGCATCCGTCGCGGCCCCGCAGTTCAGCAAGACAGCGAGGGGAAACCTCGCGAGTTTAACTCAGTTGACCACATCCCTGGTCTCATTGTTCAGGAGCTTCAAGTTGGTGAAACGATCAAAGCTCACAGCTCGGCTGGCACAGATGAGAAGTTCAGCGATTTCGAGGCTGCTATTATTCACGGTGTTGCTTGGTGTCTTGAGATTCCACCTGAGGCGCTCACGCTCACCTACAATTCCAACTATTCGGCTTCAGCCGCCGCCATCAAAGAATTTAAGGCTTACCTCGACCGAGTACGCAACGACTTCGGAGAGACCTTCTGCCAGCCCATCTACTCCGAATGGCTGATTTCGGAGGTCTTGATTGAAAGGACGAGGGCTCCCGGCCTAATCGAAGCGTGGCGTGATCGCAGCCAGCACGACGTCCTTGCCGCGTGGGTCAACTCGGATTGGTGCGGGCACATCAAGCCGAGCACTGACGTGTTCAAGGAAGGGCGTGGTTACTCTTTGATGCTTCAGCACGGACTCATCAGTCACGACCGCGCCTCGCGCGAGATGACCGGAACGAAGTTCAGCAAGAACGTGAAGAAGTTGAAACGGGAGCTGGAACTTCTCAAGGCTGCGGGGCTGATGCCCCAGCCCGAGGTTCCAAACTCATTCGGCGGCGCGTCTGAAGAGCGCGAAGAAGATCCGGACAACGACGAAAAGGACAACTGATGTGGCTCTTGGAAAAATCTGTCGCTGAGTGGTTTCAGCTGAAGAAAGCCGAAGGGGCTTTGCTCCCGTTCGGCTCAGAGGCTCGGTTTGAGCAGATGTGCAAGTCCGAAGCGGCTATGGCTGCCAGCGGAAACCCGCGCATTCTCCGGCGCGAGGGCACCTCAGCTCACATCCGCATCGAAGGCATACTCACCAAGAACCGCGATATCTTCGCCTGGTTTCTCTACGGAGCAAACACCGCGTACCGCGAACTCCAGCAAGCCATCGCAGTCGCAGAAGGCGATCAAGGCGTCACGGACATTGTCTACCACTTCGACACTCCGGGTGGGTCTGTGGATGGATTGTTCGATGCTCTTGCGAGCATGGAGGCTTGCTCTAAACCGCAATCGGTTATCGCTGAACAAGCTTGCTCTGCAGGGTTTGCGCTTGCGTCGACCGCGGGAAAAATCAGAGCCGCCAATCCCGCCGCGCGCTTTGGCTCTGTCGGTGTGGTCGCAAGCTTCCATCAAGACTCCGATCTCATCAACATCACGAGTACAAAGGCCCCGAATAAGCGCCCCGACCTAGCGACAGAGGAAGGGAAAGCGGTGGTACGCAGAGAATTGGACGCGATCCACGAACTCTTTGTTGACGCCATCGCGAGAGGGAGAAGCACTACCCCCGACAAGGTCAACGCCGACTTCGGCAAAGGCTCTGTAGTCCTCGCTAAGGAAGCCGAGAGCCTCGGCATGATTGATTCAATTGCCCAGTCCCCTTCGGGTGCTCGGGCAACCGCGGTCGCTGTGAGCGACCCTCAACCCCAAGGAAGCCCAGACATGGACGAGAACCAACTCAAAACCGAGCACCCGAAGCTCTATGCTGCGGTGTTTGAAAAAGGAAAAGTCGCCGGCAAGGAAGCCGAACAAGAGCGCGTCGAAGCCCACCTCATCATGGCCGAGAGCACCGGAGCGGTGAAACTCGCCCACGAGTCGATCCGCAATGGTAAGTGCGTGACGAATCAAGTGGTGCACGCCCAGTACCTGGCAGCTGGCCGCAACCAGACGGACATCACCGCACGCGATGAAGATGCAGCAGCCGCAGCCGCAGCTACCTCTGGAGCTGCCACTTCGACGGATGAGAGAGATCTCGGAGACGAGATTGTCGCCATCATCGACAGCAACAAGCAGGCGGTAAAGTAAGATGAGTAACAAGACAGTCACTCAAATTGACTTTGGCCATGTGGGCATGGGCCACGGTGTGGTCGACGATGGGCCGCTGACCTTTGCGGCTCCCGACACAATCAGGTCTGGCACCATCCTGGCTCGCGATACCGGTACCAACAGTTGGGTGCCGTTTGTTGTCGGAGGTGGAACCGACGGGACGCCAACCGCTGTGCTCACGTACGATGTCACAGCGACAGCGCCGGGCGATGTGCCCATCCGAGCGCTTGTCAGCGGCAAAGTGAAGAAAGAGCGCCTCATCATTCACGCGGACGGCGATGGTTCCAATATCACTCCCCCGATCCTCGATACGCTCCGAAGCAACGACATCGTTGCTGAAGCCACGAAGCAACTGGGGCGGCAAGAGAGCTAAGCCCAGACAACTTCCCTGATCCCAATCTCTGAGGATCGCATCCATTCCTGAACGCCATCTGGCGTGGTTCGGGAGTGCACGCGTGCGTCCTCGCTCCCCCACCAAGGAAAACCACATGAGTGACGCAAGCACAACGCGGCTACTCGAGCTGTACATGGAGGAAGCGACTTCTCCCATGTTCCTCTCGGGTCATTTTCAGTCGCCCCGACGAAACTTCCACGACTCGGAAAAGGTGGAGATCGATGTCATTCGCGACGATGAAGAAGTTGCGACTGTCGTTACCGATCTCTCCACCGGCCCACGAAACAACGAGTCCAACCTCTATACAAACAAGGGCTTCACGCCTCCCATCCTCTGGGAAAAGGGCGGGCTCAACTCGTTCACTCAGATGCGGCGCAAGGCCGGCGTGGATCCGTTCCAAGATCCACGATTTGGCGCGAATGCGGTGGATGAGTCCTTCCGGATGTACCGGAAACTAGAGCGCAAGCTCAGGCGCACTGTCGAATTGATGGCGTCTCAGGTGCTTCAAACGGGCACGCTGACGCTCACCGATGAAAACGGTGTGGTGCTCTATGTGCTCGACTTCGGAGCACGTCCGGAGCACATGGCCACGGTTGCCACCCCGTGGGCTCTCGATGGGAGTACCGGCGATCCGCTCGCTGACCTAGCCGCCCTCGCTCGCCTTCTCAGGCGCAATGGCAAAAAGCGACCCTTCAAGCTCGTCTTCGGCATCAACGCGTTTGAGCGTTTCAAAAAGAACGCCGACGTCGTCAAGCAATTCGAAAAGGAGGTCTTCAACCTTGCCAAGATGGACCCGCAGTTCCACGAGGCGGAGGACGCTACCTTTGAGGGCATCGTCAAGATCGGTCAGTACCGATTCGAGATGTGGACCTATGACGGGTTCTATCGCGATCCGGTCACGGGGGATCACGTCGACTACCTCGGCGCCGAGAATGTGCTGATGCTCTGCAAGAACTCCAGGCTTGATCTGAGCTATGGCTCAATTCCGCGCATTGTTCAGCCAGATCCCCGAGTCCGCGCGTTCCTTCCAGGACGCCTCTCCAGCAGCAGCAGAGGCCTCGATCTGACGCCCAACGCTTGGGTTTCTCCTGATGGAACTCACGTCAGCGTTTCTGTGGGTACCCGCCCGCTCACCATCCCCACCGCGATCGACACGTTCGCGAGATTGCGAGTGATCCCGTAATGGCTTCCACGAACAAGCAACTAGCTGAGCGCGCCCGAGAAATCGGCAAGACGCTTGGACGAGAAGTTGACACCTCCGGCCTCAACAAAGAACAGCTGACCACCCTTGTCACTCAGCTTTCCGATGAGGCCGGAGGTGCCCCCCCTGCGGAGCAAGCATCAGAGGACGCTGCTTCGCAGGAGCCTCAAACCGAAGGCGACAGGCCCAACGGCGAAAAGCCTCCCGAGCCCATCAACGGCGCAGACGACTACCAAGGAGGCGCTCCGCCAAAGAAGCCAGCGAAGAAGGCTCCTCCGAAACGAGGCAAGTACTACGTGGCGCCCGGGCACAGCGTTCCGAGTCGACGCGGCCCGTTGCGGGAAACGGAGGAAGTTCGTGAGGACGACTTCGATCCCAAAGTTCTTCGCATTCTCGTGGCCAAAGGCTGCGTTAAAAAGCGATGAGCCTACTCAACCAAGCATCATCCGATGTCCGGAATATCCTGCGAGACAGGCAGGGTTTCGGGCTGCGGATGACAGTGACAGCGCCCGATGGCTCAACCAAAAGAGTCACGGGATTCGCCGCTGACATTGGTCACCAAATCGACCCCGATACCGGGGTCGCAGTCAGCGGTCGCACCATCCACGCCAGCTTGCCGCTGAGGGACTTGAGATCCATCGGTCGACCTCACGGCGTCGTAGATTCTTCTTCCAGACCTTGGCTTATCACGATGAGACTCCCCGAGGCTGAGGCGGAGGAGGCGTTTAAGGTAGTCCGGACGCTGCCCGACCGCCTTGGTGTGCTCGTTTGTATCGTCGAAGAATACGAGACGTAAGTGCCCGCGCTCATCACAACGCTCATCGATGGCGAAGATGCGTTTGAAATCGTTCGCAACCAGATTGCTGCAATCCTTGCCGTCGAGCTGGCGGAGCAACAAAGCCTTGCGTCGGCAGATGGCCAGGACCCGGCGCTCTGGGAGCTAGACATCTACGAAGAGCGGACCAACGCCTTCGAAGCATGGTTAGAAAAACCAACTGCGTCGCGACCCATCGTCAACGTCTGGTTTGAGTCTTACTCGTCGTCCGAAAGCGGGAGCGCAGTCCGCAACGAAAAAGGCCAAGGTACTTTCAACCTCGATTGCTACGGCTACGGAGTTTCTTCCAGCATCCCAGGCGGTGGGCATCTGCCGGGTGACGAGCTAGCTGCCAAAGAAGCCCAGCGAGCAGCGCGACTCTGCCGCCGCATCTTAATGGCGGAGCACTACACCTATCTCGGAAGCCCGAGAGGTGCCGCGCAATTTGTCTTCGGCCGCCGTGTCCAGCGTATCGAGATGTTTCAGCCAGAGATTGCGCTCAAGGCTGGCCAGAACGTGGTGGGCTCGCGCCTCTCTCTTGAAGTGAACTTCAAGAACGACATCCCTCAAGTCCTGGGCATGGACTTGGAACTCATCAGCGCCACCGTTCGGCGCGCTGAAGACGGGAAAGTCCTGGCTCGCGCGGACTACCCGCTGACTTAGCCCCGACTCCTCAGCACCCCGCTCCCTGTTCGTGACCGGTTCACGCGCGGGGATGCGGGCGTGCGCCTTCTTCTAGACACCAAGGAACCCCACCCATGGGAATTGATGCATCAGCAGTAGCTCGCGGTACGGGCATTCAGACCGAGTTTGTCGACCGCGGCGGAGACAAGGCCAAGTTTCTCCCTCAGCGTCTGGCTGTCTTTGTGCAGGGGCAATCTGGCGTTGTCTATCCGGCGAACAAGTTTCAAGTTACCGGAGGCGCCAAGCAGGTCGGTCGCATCGCGGGCTTTCAATCACCCGCGTACGCTATCGCTCGGGAGCTGTACCCGAGCGGTGGAGGCGGCATCGGCTCCATTCCGGTCGAGCTGTTTCTCTTGGAGGAAGCCCAGGGAGCGACCCCAGCCGAAGGAGAAATCACCCCGGTTGCTGTCTCGATTTCCCGCGCAGCTTCGTTTCGCGCTGTCATTGCCGGCGTTAAGAGTAACCCATTTGTTGTCCCCAAGGTGGACACCGTCACTCCTGAAGTCACCACCACCATCCTCGAATCAGCACGGCAAGCCATTGAATCCAAGCTCGGAATGCCGGTCACGGTTGCTCACGACTACGGAGCCCTGGCAAGCACCGCACACCCAGACAACACCGGAAACGGCACCATCAGTGCGCTGGGCATCACAACGAACGGCGCACCCCAAGCTGGAACCTGGACGCTCACTTGCACAGCCGAAGCACCCGATGACGGGACGTTTTCTCTCGTTGGTCCGAGCGGGTTCACAGTCGCGGTTGACATCACGGTCGGCGCAGCTGCTTCGGTCGGAGGCCTAGACTTCACGATCAACGATGGCGCCACTGACTTCGCCGTCGGCGATTCCTTCATCATCGAAGTACCGTCAACGGCCCTCAACGTCATCAGCGGCTGGAACGGAGCGAGCGCCAACGACATCAAGATTTCCCTTGAAGGCCCTGCCGACATCGGGCTGACTTGGGCCATCACTCAACCTTCGGGAGGAGCTGGAGACCCACAGGTTGATAGCGCTCTAACTCAAATCGGCGACACCTGGACAACGATGATCCTCAACGGTCTCTCGATCCAGGACACGACCGCTCTCGACGCCTACCAAGTCTGGGGCGGAAACCCCGAGGACGAGACCGGTCGTTGGGCACCCTTGGTGCGAAAGCCTGCGGTCGTTTTCACAGGAAACACCGCTACTACAGTCGACGCAGCGACCACCATCACCAACACCCGCAAGACGGACAACGTCAATTGTCAGCTCGTCGCCCCGGGCTCGCCAAACCTGCCTTGTGTGGCCGCGGCCGCGCAACTGGTGCGCATCATCCGAAAGGCAAACAACAACCCGCCTCACGACTACGGTAGCGAACGCGTCAGGAGCATCACTCCGGGCACTGACGCGGAGCAATGGGATTACAACCAGCGCGACGCAGCCATCAAGCGAGGTAGCTCGACGATCATCCTTAAAAATCGCGTCGCCCAAGTGGAAGACGTCGTCACGATGTACGCGCCCGCTGGCGAAGAACCACCGCCTTATCGGTTTGTGGTCGACATCGTGAAGCTCCAAAACGTCATCTACAATTTCGATCTCGTTTTTTCGGGGCCTGATTGGGACGGCAAGCCGCTCATCAAAGACGGGGAGCCCACGGTTAACCCAGACGCTCGCTCAGCTAGCACTGCGAAGGGCGTCGCTTTCAGCATCATCGATCGCTTGGCGCTCTCGGCCATCATCACTGATTCAAAGGCCACCAAAGCAGCGACCACCGTAGTGGTTGCTGGTCCTAAGCGGCTCGACATCGACGTCCCGCCCATCATCTCGGGCAACACGAACCAGAAGGACATCCACCTCAGGTGGAGTTTCTTCACCGGTTAACTCTCACCTAGCGGCGCCCCGGAAACCTCTGAGCGGCGCCGCGCTCTTTTTCACTCCTGCCCGCTCTTGCGCGGAGCGGATCAGCACTGGTGCGCGCTTTCGCGCCCGACGGAGACATCATGGCAGTAGGCGGCAGCATGGAGAAAGTCGCGATCCGGGGACGTATCTTCCCTGTCGCGGCTGATGCGGACAGCAATCGAGACCTCGGCGGCTTCACTTCGGAGAGCATGCCTAACGGCGACGGCTCAGCCCGCAAAAAGAAGACACGCAAGGTTTGGAAAGTCGACGGAATCTCTCTCGAAATCGATGACAACCGTGGCGATCAGGAGTTTCTCCAAGAGATCGCCGACAGCGAGGAATACGTGCCGATGACGTTCACCTACGTCACGCAGATTTCTTACTCGGGGCGCGGCACGGTGGAAGGAGATCTCCAAGTCTCCTCCGCCGAAGCCACTGCCTCACTCACGTTCACAGGACCAGGAAGGCTAGAGGTACAATAAGATGTCCAAACAATCCGTCGACAATGAGACAGCTGAGCGTGAATTCGCTCGAATTGCCAAAGCGCGGAGGCTTGACACCAACACCGCCCAAATGACGGAAAAAGACCGGGCGAAATTTCTCGCTCAGAAAGGGCCCGTTGTGGACGCCCTTATGGAGGGGCGCCTGATTGTTGATGAGGCAGGGCAACCAACCCTGCACCTACTCTTTCCTGTCACGCTCGATGGGAAGAAAATCGAGCAGTTGACTTTTTACCGTCCCAAGGGCGCGACGCTCACCGCGTCAGACGGATACGGTGAAAACGATCGAGGAAAACGAATGCACGCGATGCTCTCCCAAGTGTGCAAGACCTCGCCGGCCACCTTTGATGAAATGGACTGGGTCGACCATCAAGTTGCACAGTCTTTGTTTGCTCTTTTTTTGGGATAACCGAGACGCTGCTCGTTCGCGGAGGCAGAGACGCGCGGCTCGGAAGCTTCAAAGACAAGCAAAAAGAAAGAAGAAGCGCGCATAGATTTCTCTCCGTCTATCGAGAGATGTTTTTGCAAATCTCGCGCGACTACGCCTCGCTCCCCGATCCCCGCTCTCTCAGCTTGGAGGAGATTGAGTTCTATTTCGACGGGCTCAGATCTGAGCTGCGCCGTCACACAAAACCGAAGAAATGAGTGGCTTCAGTGTTGAGACGGTCTTTGAGGGGATCGACCGTGTAACCGGTGTGCTTCGGAAGATTGCCGTAGCCAGCGGCATCACTTCCAAGAAGCTGGGAGCGGATCTCAAGGCAGTGGATCAGCGAATGGGCACGGTCCATCGCGGCATCATGCGCACCACCCGCGTCCTGACCGGGGTGGGGTTCGCGGGAGGAGTTGCAACGGCCGCAATCTTGAAGACCGGAATGGCCTTCGAAGACTCGCTCATCGATGCGGCCACCAAGTTCCCCGGAAAGATTGAGGAAGGAACCAAGGCCTTTGAACAACTGAGGGATGCTGCTCGAAAGGTAGGAGCCGATACAGAATTCACCGCGTCGGAAGCAGCTCAAGGCCTCGATTTTCTCGCCATGGCGGGCTTCAACAGCGCGCAAGCAGTGGGGGCTCTGCCCGGAGTAGTGGATCTTGCCACTGCGAAGAACATGGACCTGGCGCGTGCGACGGATGTCGCCAGCGACTCGCTGGGCGCCTTCAACCTGATGAGCAAGGACTCTGTTCAGCTTGGTAAGAACTTAGCTCGCGTCAACGACGCCATCACCAAAACCACCAACAGCGCAAACACCTCCGTCGACTTGATGTTTGAGTCGATGAAGACAGGTGGCCCCGTAGCTACTGCCTCGGGCCACGATATTGAGACCTTCGCCGCTCTTACCGGAAAGCTGGCTGATGCCGGCATCAAGGGCTCTGAGGCAGGAACCGCCCTGCGCAATGTCTTCCTTCGTCTTCAGGCACCGGCCGCAGCGGGCGCTCGTGCTCTCAAGGATCTGGGGGTCCAGGTGGAGGAGGGTGGAAAGATGCGCGACATCGTCGACATCATTGGCGATCTGGAGCGCTCCACGAAGAAGTTGGGAGAGGTGCAGGCCACCCAGAAACTCAAGGACATCTTTGGAGACCGCGTCATTACCTCCATGCAGGTCTTGCTCCAAAAGGGGCAGACTGAGATCGAAAATTATCGGTCGGAAATTCGAGCCGCTGGAGGGGTCTCTGAGGATGTAGCCAAAACCATGCGCACTAAGACCAGTGCGGCGGTAAAGTCCCTCGGCTCTGCAGTAGAAGCGTTGGGTCTCGATCTCTTTGAGCACATCAAAGAGCCGTTTCGCCAGATCGTAGTCGAGTCCACAGCATGGGTTCGTGCGAATCGAAAGATCATCTCAAGCGGCTTCGCTGACTTCCTCCAGAAGCTCAAGGACAACCTCCCAGAAATCGTTACGTGGTTGAAACGCATCGGCATCGCGCTAGGTGTGTTCTACGCCTTACGCATAGCCATCTGGGCCGCACAAGCTGCTCTTCTTGCCTACAACACAGCTGCTGCTCTCGTGAATGGCACAATGACTGTCTACAATGCGGTCTTTGCAAGCGGGGCCGCAAAGACCGCAGCTCTGACGCTCGCCTCCTGGGCGGGACGGGCCGCACAAGTCGCTTACAATGTGGCGATTGCGATCGGCAACGCAGCATTCGCGCGCCTAACGGTTGCACAGATTGCGTCAAAGGTTGCCCAATTCGCTTCTGCCGCAGCAACGTGGGCCGTTACGGCTGCACAAGGCGCCTACAACGTCGCCCTGGCAACCGGTGCGGGAGGACTAGCAGCGTTTAAGATTGCCGCTCTTGCTAGCGTGTCCGCGACATGGGCGGCAATGGTTCCGTTGGCTCCCTTTGCCTTAGCCGTTGGAGCCGCAGCGGCAGCCGTCGGATCACTGATTCTCGCGTGGAAACAGTGGGAAGCGCTAGACGCTCAAACTGGCAGCCTTGGTGTTGGAGGCACTATCGAAAAGATGGTGGAGATGGGCACTTTCGATCCGTTTGAAGCGATCGATGCCCACATGAACGAAGAGGCTCGCTCCGCTGGCCCGCAGGAAAGAGCTGCGTTGGCCACGAACAATACGTCACGAGCCGAACTTACGATTCGGGACCAAACGGGTCGAGCTGAAGTGACGGGAAAACCCACGGGACCAGCACTTGGCTTGAACGTCCTAGCTACAGGCGCTTTCTAATGGCATTCGATAAACTCCTCGATCTGCTCTCGCTGGGCTCTGGATGGCAAGGGCGGGTCAAGGAGGGTGCCTACCGCTCTCCTTTTGGAGTTCGCGTTCCGTTCTTCTTCGAGCAGCTGTCTCGGGAAACGACCAAGCGCACTGCAAAGTTTGAGTTCAATGGCCTCGACGGCTGGTACGTCCAGGACAATGGACACAGCGGTCGAGACTACCCTTTGCGCTGTATCTTTAGCGGAGCAAACCACGACTTAATCGCCTCCTCCTTTGAAGCAGGGTTGTTGGAGCCCGGAGTTGGCAAGTTAGAACATCCCCTTTACGGAACGTTCGACGTCGTCCCAACGGGCACCATCATCCGACGTAACGACCTCGTTCAGTCAGCGAACGAGAGCGTTGTA
This sequence comes from Epimenia babai, assembly GCA_011762755.2. Classification (NCBI taxonomy): domain Eukaryota; kingdom Metazoa; phylum Mollusca; class Solenogastres; order Cavibelonia; family Epimeniidae; genus Epimenia; species Epimenia babai. Next base: position 12,191 of record WURV02001143.1, read on the forward strand.
GAAGTTACATTTTCCACAACGCTTGCTAATATTTACCCAGCCGGATTCGGTTTCCCCATCAATGAAATCCTCGCCTCTGTCGACGGTTTCAACCTCGCTGCGGCTCTTCAGCTCCAGAACGCCACGAGCCTTGCCAACAAGGTCGACCAAGCCACCGGCAAGCTCACCGTCAGAAAGGTGCTCGGAGAAATTCGGGGAGCCTTAGAAGAAGTGAGCTACCAGACTGCCGAGGCTCGCCGTGCCTTCGACTCCCGGTTTCGTGTGGTCAATGAGGGTATCGACGTTCTCATCGGCCAACCTCTGCTCCTCGCCGAGCAGATGCTGGGCCTCATTCAGGCACCAGGCAGAGCGCTTACAGGGATTGCAGATCGCCTAGCTGGCTATGCCGCTTTCGCTGAAAGCCTCCTTAACCGCGCACGCAAAGATCAAGGTTCTAGCTTGGAGGGCGACGTCCGAGCACTCCGCAATGAGTTTCGGCTGACAGACATGGCAGCGATGGGCGCTGTTTCTGGCGCCATCATCTCAGCCACCACCAACGCCAATCTCCGCTCGCGTCCAGCGGCTCTTCAGGTGGCTGAAAACGTCTCCGGCCTACTCGATATGGTCGTTGAGTGGCGCGAGCAACGCCTGGTCGATTTGGATGAACTTGACGATGGCTCAAGCTACCAAGCGATTCAGGATTCTGCTGCCAGGACAGGCGGCTATCTCGTGGAGCTGTCGTTTGACTTGCTTCCAGAACGTCGAATTGTCACCGATGCAGCCACCACGCCTGTGAATCTTTGCGCTGAACTTTATGGCTCAGTCAGTGATGAGCGTCTTCAGTTTCTCATTGATACCAATCGATTCACCGGCTCGGAGATCCTGGAAGTGCCCAAAGGGCGCACCGTCGTCTACTACGCCTGATTCGAACGGCGTTTCACTTCTTCGTAGCTCATAAATTCCGAGCGAACAGGCTTCTTTTTCCTACTAAGCGTCGTCGGCGCGGGCGTCGTCGAGACTGTCTCTAGGCAGCGTTTACAGCTCACTTCTTTGAGTTCATCGGTGGTGTCTGGATCGCTCTTCTTGGTGCCACATGCAGGCAATCCGGTGCCGTCTTCAAGATGCACAATCATGGAAGCCTGAGAGTGATGCTTTGAGCCTGAAAGTCAAATCCGTATGTTTGGCCTACGAGACCCAGGCGAGTTCAGTCTCGAGATCAACGGCACGGAGTTTCGCTTCTGGTCAGATTTAAAGCTCACTCGCTCCATTGATGCCGTCGACCTCGCGTCGTTCAGTGCTCCCTTTGAACCCGACAGCCGCAAGTTTCGCGACACCTTTCGACCCAAGGAATATCAAGAAGTTATCATCCGTGCCGGAGGCGAGAAGCTCTTTACCGGCACGATGATGGGTATCACGCCCCAGGTAAGCGCCACCGCCAAGACGATCTCCGTTTCTTGCTATTCCAAGTGCGGCGCTTGGGGTGACTGCCATCTTCCTGCGAGCGCTTACCCGCTGGAGTTTAATGGGCTTGACCTTCAAGCCATCGCCAAGGCCCTCGGCTCACCCTTCAAGCTCTCCCCCACTTTTGGAGCAGCGGTTGGAGCGAAGTTTGATAAAGTCGCCTTGGAGCCCGGCGAGAAGCCTCTCATGTTTCTGGCCGAGTTGGCCAAGCAGCGAGGCCTGGTCATTGGAGCAGATGAGGACGGAAATCCGCTCTTTTGGCAATCGCAGAACAGCGGCTCGCCAGTCGCAGTCCTTGACGGAAACAAGCAACCTGTCCTCTCCGTTTCGCCTGGCTCCAGCGACCAAGACTATTTCAGCGAAATCACCGGCATCGCCAAAGCCAAGAACGGGCGTCCGGGCTCCAAGTACACGGAAAGCAACTTCTTCCTCAGTGGTCCGGTTCGCCCACTCACGTTTGAACTTGATGACACTGAGCCCGCAGACGTGCCTGCTGCAGTACGGGCGAAGTTTGGGCGGATGTTTGCTGGAGCCGCTACCTACACAGTTGAGGTCGGCACCATCTTTGATGACTCTGGCTTTCTTTGGGATCGTAATACGTTCGTTCGGCTCACTGCGCCGGACGCCATGATCTATCGCGAGACGGATTTTCTGATCCGCTCGGCTACCCTCAATGTCGGCACCAAAGTTAAGACCGCTTCGCTGGGTTTGGTTCTTCCTGGAGCTTTTTCGGGTGAACTTCCGGAGCACCTACCATGGGAAGAATCGGGCTTGTTTTAGGCTTCGAACGCCGCGGCCAATTCTCTGAAGTCAAAGTCGATCTCGGCGGCTCGAACGTCGTCACCGCCACCTATTACGGCCCTCCGAACGATGACACTCACCCACTCCCCGGAGACTTCGCGTTTCTGACCCCAGCACCTGGCTCAGGAAACTGGGTCGCGGAGGGCTTTGCAGATCCGAAGATTGTCCCTGAGGCGGCGGCCGGCGAGCGCATCGTTTACTCCCGTCTCGCGCCTGGTGTCATCGCTGCCAAAGTGCACCTGAAAGCCGATGGTTCCGTCGTCATCAACGACAAGGTCACGGTGACTCCGGCTGGCGACATCGAAGCAACGGGAGAAGTCACCGCAAAAAAAGGCCCGGCGCAAGTCGGTCTCTCGACCCATCTGCACCCAACAGCCATGGGGCCAACATCACCACCAACGCCGGGCACCTAATGCCTCTCAACAAACCTCTGCTCAGGTCAGGTATTCAAGACGTGGCGGCAGAGCCCCCGCCCACGGCTGCCGAGTGCGCGCAAGCGTGGGCATCCGCTGTCCAGGACTCCGCCTCAGCCATTGTCCCAGCTTCGGCGACGGTTGCAGCAGCGGGCTCAGCCCTTAGCGCAGCTCTTACGGCGGCGTTCAATTCTCCCGCTGCCGCCCCTCAAATGGAAACAGCCTTCGCAACGTTCGCGGCCACTGTCGGTGGAGGCATGGCGCCTGCGTTTGTGGCGACACCACCAGCGGGGCCAGTCGGGTTTGCGCCTTTGTTTGCCGGACCGAAGCCAGCAACGCACGCCGATGCCGCCACCGCTCTTTCCAATCTGGTCCACACATGGATGCGGACGGGAAGCGCCGCACCGTCTGCCGGAGGACCACCCGCTCTCTGGAGTTAGCTCATGAACGACGTCCGTCTCTACCAGTCCGAAAACGACGGGGAGATTGACATCGACCGAAACGGCGTCGTCACTGAGCAGGGGCTTGAAACCGCCGCCTATCTTTCCCTCTTCGGAGGCAACGAAGAAGACAGCGGAGACCGAAGCGACGACCGCAAACAGTTCTGGGGAAATCTTCTCGAAGATAATCCGGCGCGTCAGCTTCGCAGCCGTTTTCAGCACCTTTCCCAAACGCTGCCGGCGACCACGGCAAACTTACAGCTCCTGCAAGAAGCAGCCGAGGCGGACCTTTCATGGATGGTCGATGAGGAAGTCGTCACCTCCCTGACGGTCGCGCTGAGCATTCCCGCCGTCAACTGCGTCCGCGTCGACATTGAGCTGAAGGTCAACGCCGTGACTTACAACTTTACGTTTGAAGGAACGTGGGGAGCAGAGTCATGAGTCTCAAGACTCCAACCATTGCCGAAATTAACCAAAACATCATTGGGCAACTGGAGGCGTCGCTCGGACAGAGCATTCCTATTCTCCCCAAGGCCTTTTCCCGAGTGCTCGCCAAGGCGCTCGCGGCCGTTGTTGTCCTTCTCTACAAGTATGCCGGCTTCATCTTCCTGCAGATGTTTGTGGCTCATGCCACGCTGCAGGAGACCCTCATCAATGGCCGGCTCATCAGCCCGCTTCGGGAATGGGGCCGGCTCATCGGCGTCGGCGACCCAACTCCTGCAACCCGCGCTGAACTCAAAGTCACCGTCACCGTCCAGGAGCAGATTGGTTCGCTAAAGGCAGGCTCGCTTCTGCTACGAGAATCCACGGCAGTTGTTTACTCCGTGGTTTCCGCCGTGCCGCTCGACGACGGCACTGTCACCGCAGTCATCCAAGCTGTCGACGATGACCAGGGAAACCTGGGTACCGGCACCATCGGAAACCTCCAGTCCGGAGACACGCTTTCCTTCGCCAACCCGCTCCCGTATGTGGAGCGCAAAGTCACCGTCTCCGAAGTCGTCACCACCGCAGGTGACGCCGAATCCGAAGAAGCTTACCGCGCGCGCATCATCAAGCGCTTCCGCGCCAAGCCGCAAGGCGGCGCGTATGCCGACTACCAGCTCTGGGGCGAAGAAGTGGAAACCATCCTCAATGTCTTCCCCTATACGGGCTCACCTGGCCAGGTCGACCTCTACGCTGAAGCCACCTCCGCCAGCTCAAACGAAGACGGGATCCCGAATGATGACCAACTCGCCCAAGTTTTCGAGCGTGTGCTTCACGACGGAACAGGCGTAGCCAATCGGCGCCCCTTAAACTTCCGAAAACCTCTCAACGACGCGGTCAACGTTTTTCCCATCACTCGCCAAGGATTCACGGTGGAGCTAAGTGGCTTGGTTGTTGAGGACGAAGTCACAGTCCAAGGCGACATCGGCGACGCCCTCGACGAGTACCTCCGCAGTCTGGAGCCGTTCAACGAGGGGCTCTCGGTTCTCCCGCGCAACGACCGAGCACTCTCCGCTGACGTCGGGGGCATCGTTTCCAGCGTGGTCCGCGCGGCCGGCGGCACCTTCGGCACCCACACTCTGAAGCTCAATGGCGGCACCATCACCGCCTACACGCTCGACCGTGGCGAAAAGGCTCGCCTCGCTTCCCCTCCGGTATTCCTCTAATGGCTGTCGATCCCAGCGCACTCTACGGGCCACAAGTCGATACGTCGGATCCTCTCGGTTATCCACACGGACAGGCTCGAAACGATACGGTTTCCGGTGATGGCACGGGAACGCCACTGGAAAGAAACTGGGTCAGCGACGTCTTCGGGTTTCTTCAGTCGATTCTCGCTCGCTCTGGTGTCGCCCCCTCGGGCACGCCTGACAAGGTCGGCGCCAGCCAGTATCTGAGCGCTCTTCAGAGTTGGAGTGGGTGGCTCTCTTTCTATGGAGCCGCAGTCTACCCAGGCCAGCATTTTCAGTCTTGGCACCGAAACGAGCCTTCCCACTTGTTTACACAAGACTCTGTTTTCAATGGCAGCCTGATCTACTTTTCATTCCCGCCTGGACAGCGCGGCACCATCGACACGCTACGAGCACACCTGAAAGCAGCCCCGGGGCACACAAACCTCCCTATCGTCAAACCCGCCCTCACTCTTATTTCGATCGATCCGCTCGACCATTCCATCACGTTCGTTGCGTCATCCAATGATCCATCCGCAACCGTCACAGAATTCGAGCAGGCGCACACGATCGAGCTGACCGCTGCCCACGAAATCGAGCCCTCGAAACTCTACATGGCTCAGGTGTTTGGGGAGTCGAGTGGATTCGCTCTACCTGGCCTTCAGTTGGTTGGAGTGTTCGCGAGCATTACTGGAAAGGCATAGGAGTGAGCCTCTTCTTTCGCATGCTGCGCCACCTGCTTCCGACAGGTCGGGCTTGGCGCCTCACGATCGAAAAGAACCTCCGCCGCTTCTTCCAGGGGCTCTCAGGATTTGGGAGTGACGTTCACCTATTCATCGATCGCGTCTGGGAAGACATCTTTCCCCAGACGAGTAGAGAACTAGCAGCCTGGGAAAAGCAGCATGGCCTTGCCGGTACTGGCACGGAGGACGAGCGCATCGCTGCTTTGGTTGCCGAATGGCTAGCGCTCGGCGGCCAGTCCCTTGAGTACATCCAAAACTTGGTCCGTTCCGCTGGCTTCCCCGTCACGCTGCACGAGCACTGGGTTTCTGGACGCACGGCCTACGATCTGGATCAAGCCTACATCGCCAGAGGCGCCAACCTTGCCGGTGTGGTCACGGATATTCGTGGCTTTGACACGGGAAATCGCGGGCAGTTCTTCTTCGTCGTTGCCAACCTGCTCGGTTCGCTCCTCGTCTTTCGCCTGAGCTTTGCGACTGCTTACGACGTTGGCTCGAGTGTCACCCTCGACCAAGCAATTTCGGTCGCGGGCCAAGCAGCTAATCCACAAGCAATCAAGGTTTCCCGAGATGGGCGTATTTTCTACGTCCTTGACCGAGCTACTGCTCGAGTTCTTGACTTCTCTAGTCCCACTCCCTGGAGTTTCGCTGGACTCAGCTACAGCGGGAACTTCCTGGATGTTAACGCCCAAGAGCCAAACCCGACGGGAATGGCTCTTTCGTATGATGGAGCGCATCTCTATGTCGTTGGTCTTCAGGGGATTGTCTTTCAATACGATTTAACGACACCTGGGCAGCTCAACTCGGGGAGCTACAGTGGAAAGTCCTTCCCTCATCCACAAGTGGGACCAGGGTTTGTGCTTCGCGGGATCGCTTTAAGCAAAGACGGTTCGCGCTGCGCACTGCTCGACGGCAACTCTGTGGCGACTCAGTTCGAGTTTGGCAACAGATGGCAAGCCGACACGCTGAGCCCGGTGGGTACACCCTTCAGCATGAGCGCCCAAGCTGCGGCCATGAGCGATATTGTTTTCGGCGGAAACGGCGGACAAGCACCCGGCTACGACAACGGTACCAAGCTGCTGACGAGTGACATAGGCAGCACCCTCTATCAATACAGCGTCGCTGACTACGACGTCCGTAATCCGCACGACTACCTGACCATCCCACGGCTCGGGCGCGCAACCTGCGGAGGAGCTAACAACACCTGCCAAGGGGACTACCCGGAAGGCGCTCCCAACGTGGATGTGGTGTGCAGTACCGAGCAGACGTCAGCCTCGGACTATCTGGTCAACAAAGATCTGACAAATCGGGCGCCACCGCCAATCCCGCAAGATCCAGACACCTGGCCCTACTTCTTCTACGTGGGAGCAGAAACCTTCGGTGACACGGTTCCTATTCCCGCAGGACGCCGCGCGGAGTTTGAGAGATTGCTCCTCAAGCTCCGTCCGGCTCAGCAGTGGATCGGACTCTTCATCGACTACCAGGAGGGATTCATTCTGGTGGACGATGATGGGTTTGTTCTCACCGATGACAACGACTTTATCCTCACGAACTAGCTATGCCTGCCTCTGAATGGAAAATCGACAAGTCGACCGGACAGCTCATCTCACCTGACAAATCTATTGTCGGGGTGCGCTCGCTGTCTTTTGGAGAAGAAGTGAATCAGACAGCCCCCGCAAACGTGACCATCAACTGGAACGCCAGCCTGAAACAGCGCGTCACCATGACTGGGGACGTAGCGCTGGCCTTCTTGGCCCCTCAAGGCCCCACGAACGGAGTGCTCATCTTGGAGCAGGATGGCGTGGGAGGCCGCGCTCCCACTTGGCCTGCCAATGCCCGGGCAGGTGACGGGGAAGTGAAGGTGTCCGGTGCGCCTGGCTCTGTAACCGTGCTCGGGGTGGCCTTCGACGGCGTGGTTTACCACATCAGCGCGACGCCCAATTCAGCCGATGGTGTCACCACCACGCTCGTCTAGCCGTGCCTATCTCTCTCACCAACACAGTGGTCAGCTTCGCCAGCGCTGCGACCCATCGGATGCAAATCAGCATCACAGCGGGGAGCAACCGTGTGCTCGTGATCAGCACCCACCTGCAAGCTCCTCCTGGTGGAGCCACCGTCGGCTCCGTGCGTTTGGAACCGGTAGGAGGCGGCTCAACGCTCGCTTCGCTGAGCTTCGTCATCGGTATTACGGCGGGAAACATCATTCAAGCTGGCTACTTCGAACTGAGGGAATCGGGCTTTCCGGGCCCAGGGACGTACGATCTCGTGATCAACAGCTCCGGCGCATCACGGATGGTCATCGTGTCGGCGCAACTTGAGGGCGTCGACCAGGGGCTATCGACCCTGACCGCTGGGCACCAATTCCCCCACACGCCAAGGGACATTCTGCTTAGCACGCAGATTGGCTTCCTGAGTTTTCCGCAGGACGGGTGCTTACTCTTGGATGCCGTCTCTGCTGGAGGCTCGTTTGCGGTTTTGCCGCCAGTTGGACTGAACCGCGACAACTACTTTCCCTTCGTCAACGTTCCGCTTTCGACAAGCGACGCCCACACCTTGGTCGATGTAGCTGATGGTCCCGTCGACATCGGATGGAGCTTCCCCGTGGGGATGAACTCCATCGCTCTTGCCTACGCTCTCTATCAGCCGGCTGGCGCACTGCCGCCACCATTAGACCCCCAAGCTAACCCCGGCATTCTCGGCTCCGTCGCTTAACGCCTCCGCTCTCTCCCTTGCCAAGAACCACCGACCCAACTGGTCGAAGTGGAAGGATTGCTATGTTCAAATATCGACGCAGCCACCGCTACGAAGTTGAGGTCGACACGCTCATCCCAACCGGAATGTGTGGGTATTGGGCCAGCATTGACGCCACCCCCGGGCAGCGCCCGTGGGTCGAGTTGCGCGATGATGGCTATCTCGTCATTCGCCAAGGATTTTCCTGGGACGGGGCTTCTGGTCCTGCCATCGACACAGAAAATATCATGCGCGCTTCGCTCGCGCACGATGCGCTCTACGAGCTGATTCATCGACGTCTGCTTCCGCGCAGTGCGCGCAAAGAAGCTGACCAAGTACTGCGCCGCCTCTGCCGTCAGGGCGGCATGTCCTGGCTCCGGGCCACTTACGTCTATTGGGCCGTCCGCCTTTTTGGGTGGCTTCACATCTGAGGAAAACGAAATGGATCGACTTCACACCATTGGTCGCGCCGCGCTCTTCGGAGTGCTGGCGCTTGTTACTTGTTCTTGTGCTTCGTTGGGAAGCAACGTGCACGATACTGTCCACGAAGCGAATCAACGGGCTCGCGCCGCGTGCGCCGCGTACTTCGCTCACCGCATCGAGGTCCCTGATCAGAAGGCTCAAAAAGCGATTGAGACCGTCTGTGGTTCCGCAGAAGTGATCGCTTTGTTTGCTTCAGATCCTGATGGGGCCAAGAAGCGCGCCGAAGAGATGCTGCGAGCCCACCAAACAGAGGCCGAATAGTGGCGCGGTACAACGTGTTTTGGGTCATAGGGAACTATCCCGAACGCCAAGAGGCCGCGAATCAAGCAGGCTGTATTTGTTACGTCGAGCACCACTTCAATGCCCTCGCGTACGATCGCCCGGAGACAACTGCTGATAACCCGGTGCTCTGTCTCGTGGCTCACAACGCAAGCCAGCGCTCGAAGAACTGGGCGCGCGACTACACGAAGCGCGTAAGTCAGGTCTTTGACTTTCGCAACTCAGGCGTCATCCAAGTCGGCTACAGAAAGCGCGGCGACTACAACCTTCGCTCCACAAAGATGCCCGCTATGTTGGTCGAGCCGCTCTTTGTTTCCGACCCCACGCAAGCCCTGATTGCTAAGTCCACAACAGGACAGGACAGACTCGCTCGCATTCTTGTTGATTGCATCAAGGCGCAGTTTCCAGAAGGCGGGACTGTCGCGTTTTCAGTGGGTCACAAGGGGCAACCGTCTCGCCCAAGCGATCGTGGAGCCCCTGTCCATGACGGCGGCTGGGAAGCCGATTTATCCGAAGCGGTGCTCAAGAAAGCAGCTCGACTCTTTAAGCCAGAGCCACCGAGACTCACGCTAACGCAGCGCGTCGAGCACCTGGAAACACGCATGGACCAGTTGGAAAGGGCCTGCTGATGAGCCCCGAAGAACGGCTCGAAGTGGCGGATGTGGTGGGTGAGGTTGTGGCCGAGCGTATCGAGCCACTCTCCGAAGATATCCGCAAGCTCAAGGAGAAAGTCTACGAGGGCAACGGCGAGCCTTCGCTCATGAGCAAAGTCGCTGAACTTCGCGGGTGGGCCAAGCTTCTCACCGCAATTGTGCTCGCCCTTCTATCGATTGGCGGCGGACTCATCGCCTCACTGCTGCCGTAACCCCACCTGCTTCGCACGGAAGGAAACACATGACTGCACCTGAAGCAGACGGCACACCTGCGCCCGCAACTCCCGCGCAAAAGCTGGCTCACGAGACATGGCTTCGAACAGGCTCGGTCAAAGGAGCTGCACGTGAACTGGGAAAAAGCCCATCGACCATCCGAGAGCATCTGCGTCGACTTGGCATTGAACCCGGCCAGGCTCCTCCTCCCCTCGGCGCACTCCGGCAAGCTCCGGAGAGCTACGGAGTAACGGGCACCACCACGCTCGTGGGCGGTGATGGCTCTGTCAAAATCCAGTGGATCAAGATCAAGAAGAAGCAGGAAGAACAGCTCAAGAGTCTGGAAAAGGCTCTCGAACGCTTTACCGCTCCTTTCGCTGGTGCGGGAGGTACGACCAAGCCACCGAAGCACGCAGACGAAGACTTGATGTGTGTGATCCCTCTTGGGGATCCACACGTAGGCATGCTCGCTTCTGCTGCGGAAACGGGCGAGACGTTCAATCTCCAGCTTGCTGAGAACTTGCTGGTCCGGGCTGTGGACCGCGTTGTCGACTTGGCCCCCTCTGCTCACCGCTGTCTCCTCATCAATTTGGGCGACTACTTTCACACCGACAATCAGAGCAATCGCACCAACGCCCACGGGCATCAGCTTGATGTAGCTGGGCGTTGGACCGACATGGTGGAGGTGGGGCTCCGTATCCAGCGCCGCATGATTGAGCGGTGCTTGGAAAGGTTTGGTTCAGTCCACGTCGACAATGTCCGGGGCAACCATGACGAACACACTGCGTTTATGCTGTCTCAGGTGATGGCGGCGTATTTCAACCAAGAGCCTCGCGTCACGGTTGAAAAGAGCCCGGCTCTACACCACTTCTACGAATTCGGCAGCAACCTCGTCGGCACCCACCACGGGCACACGACACGAACGGAACGGCTCGGGCTGGTGATGGCAAACGACCGTCCAGAGGCTTGGGGACGCACCAAGCACCGCCGGTTCTATGTGGGGCACCGGCACTGCGATAGTTTGCGGGACGAAGGCGGCGTTATCATTGAGGGCATCAACACCCTCGCGCCTCGCGACGCCTACGCGAGTGGCGGAGGCTACCGTTCCGGTCGCGACATCAAGCTCGACATCTGGCACCGCCGGCATGGGCTCATCAACCGGCACATCGTGGGCGTCGAACAGCTGAGGGAGGCGGCATGAGTGACGAGAAGTTGTCTCCCGACACCATCCTGATTCTGGAGCTGGAAGGCCTTGCTCCCGCGCTGAATGAAGTGGGAGCGTTGCTTCGAGGTCACGGGCTCAGCAAGCACGGACATCGTCGCTGGAAGAAGCTCTCGGGGAAGAAGCTTCGAAAGAAAGGTATCCGACACCTGCGGCGCCTCGGCGTCGATGAAGAAAGCGGGCGGCTTCATGCCACTCACGGCGCCGCCCGGAGTTTGATGCATCTGACGAAGAGGTTGGAAGAATGACTGCTAAACCGAAGCCGCTGATACTCGTGACTTGGCTTGATGCAGGCAGTGGCGACACCATCGAAGAGGCTGCCGGACACGTCCGAGAATCCATTGGCTTTTTTCTGAAGCGAAACAAACTCGGTATCTGGCTCTCGATGGAGTCCGATGCTGGCTCCGGCATCCATTTCATCCCGCGTGGGATGATTCGGGATGTGACGGAACTAGAACTTGAGAACTGAAGAGCCCCTGGCGGAAACGCCGGGGGCTCTTTTTTCATTTTGCACAGGTATCTTGCTTGCTAGCCATGGGTCTATTTCGTTTCCACAGGTAAGGCCACCCAGCCAAGCCCTCCACAGTCGCAACGAACCACTTGCTGCAGTTCTTCCGGAATACCGGGAGGTACTCCCAAGCCCCCGCAGCGCGCACACTTTGCTGCGTCGTGTGGGCGTTCTATCAGATACGCAACTGATGGGATGCGGCTTACCAGCGAACCGACGTGTGCGAGCGTAGAAATTAGCGAATCGAATTTGGTCTCGGATCCGTTGTTGAGAAGTAAGCGTATGTCGCCGTCCCGCGAGAGGCACAGCCAGCCGTCCTCCACTTGTTCAAGTGGGAGAGGTGCGTCGTCGTTCTTAAAGATTTCCCTGTCTTGTAAGCGAAAGTGCGCCAATACAACACTTCGCGCTTCGTCAAAGCGCTCCAACTGAAGTGTCATGGCAGCAACTCTCCAAGCACACGCACGGGACTTCCTTGTGCCGCTCGCACGACGACCGTCTTGCCATTAACCATTGTAATTCCGAGCCCATGTCGAACAGCGCCGTACACTGCGGATCCGTTGTATTCTGCGATTTTCCATACTTGGCCCGCTAAGGGTAGCTTCTCCCCGATCGCCTGGCCCAGCGCGAATGAGTGCTGATCCAACGTCGAGACTCCTCGAATATTGTAGCGCTGACTTTGAATGATCTGGACTGCTCGGGCAAAAATTTGCGCATCCCTCGTACCTTGTGAAACCGCCACTTCCGCAACGCCCGCACCGACGGAAACAGATTCTCCGGAAGCCATCGAGATGGCGAAGGGACGAGCTAGAAGCCCGATACCCCCTCGGAACAGGCGCCACCCGCCGGCGCCTCCACCGACGATATCACCGAGGGCTGCCTGCCCCTTCCTGGTTTGGATGTCCGCCGGATCGGTCGCCACGGAGTCACCCGTGACGTATAGCGCGGCTACAATGATCACTACCCATGGAAATTTTCCGCTCGGATCAACATAGTTGATGGGGTCCCCCCCGGCATAAACGTAGACATTCTCCTGTCCCCCAGCAAAACCGATCAGATCCTTCGCCGTCCACCGTCCAACGCCAGGATCGTAGTCGCGCGCGCCAAAGCGGACGAGTTTCGTGTCCCAGTCATAGAGCCCGCCGGCAAACCCGAAGGGCTGAAAGCCTGGGTTCGTGTCGGCAAGTACCCGCCCGAAAGGGTCGTACTGAAGTTCCTGTGAAACAGCACCAGTGTTTGCGTTGACCACAAAGCGCACAGAGCCGATGTGATCCTTGATGAGACGATAGGGGACACCGCTGCGCACCATGAAATCAGGTGCGCCTCCCACGCCGTCATTGGCGTAGACATATTGAGTAAAGATCCCGTTCGCGACTTCGCCGACCGGACGCAGGGCATCCTGGTAGACCCAATAGTGCTCGTCGCCTTCAGATGTGACGCGCGACATGCGGCGTCCTCTGGCGTCGACTTGGTAATCGATGTCAATCGTGGAGGATGAATCTCCAAGCTCAGCCCGCAGGAGGTTTCCCAGCTCGTCATATTGGAGCGTGATCGCCAGATCTCCGTCCGTGCGTTGCACGAGATCACCTTGCTCGGTGTAGGAGTAGGTCCACTTGTCCCAAGAATGGATGCGATCCTGCGTGTCGTAGGTTCCCTCAAAGAGCGCCCCACCAGGCGCTTCATAGGAGAGACGGTTCCCATTCGCATCGTACGTGTATTCGTGCGCCTCGCCGTCCTTCTCGTATTCAACCAATTGACCCAATTGGTCATACGAGAAGCTAGAAACACTTTCGATTCCGTCGATGGTTTCCGTGATTTCCCGGACGCGCCCGAGCTTGTCTCGTTTCAGTTTTTGACTGAAGTCGACTGCTGACGTGGTGGCGCTCAGGAACTTTGTTTCGCCGTACTTGTTGTAGTCGAAGGTCGTGTCAACGTCGCTGAGCGAGGTTGACGTTACGAAACCTGTGTCAGCGTCACGAGTGAGATCGAGTTCATTCGTGAGGACGCGCGCCTGCGTGAGCAATCCGTCATCGTCATACTCAAAGTGGGACGTGAGACTGCCGTTGACAGTGAGCGAAGTGACCCAAAAGTTGTCGTCGTAGGTGAGCGCAACTGAACGACCGTTGCCCCAACGATCACCGGTCCACAGCGGCCCATCGTAGGAATGGCGAACTGTCGGGCCTCCTGTCCGAGTTGAGCGCAGAATGCGACCAAAGTCGTCGAAATCGTTGTTGATGCGCACGGAGCCGATGTCCGTCTTGTCGAGGCGACCAGCAAAGTCATAGGTAAACTCAATACTACGGCCGTCCGCGTTGCGAATCGCCTCCAATTGGTAGTCGTCGTTGTATTCGAACGACACTTGACCGATCGCTTCGCCGTCAACCTCTGGTGGTGTGCTTGTCTTGAGAAGGCCACCGTCCAGGTATTCAAAGGCGTGAGGCTCACGCTCCGGAGCCTGAATGCTGAGAAGACTGTCATCTTCATCCCAACTACTTAGGACCTGCAGACCATCAGGACGGGTTCTGTTTTCAATACGCCCGACAAGGTCGAGTCCATACACTGTCTGCTGTCCGAGAGCGTTTTCGCTCGCGCTGACGTAGCCATTCTCGTTCCATTCGAGAGAGGTGTCTCGACCTGATGATGCAGAGCCACGACGCATTCGCGTGGTTTGACCAAGCTCGTTGTACTGCCAAGAACGCTTTGTGATTCCCGAGCGCTTGCGCGAAATGGGGCGCCCAGCGTCATCAAATGCAGTGACAGTTTGCCGGCCTTCGGGGGTTGTCAGCGTCAGGGTCTTCTTGTTGCGATCGTAGGTCGATTCATAGAAGCGACCGTTGACCTCGATGACCTCGGACCAGGTGTGCAGGGAGAGCGCGTTTTTGAGATCATCCACCTGCTTCGCTCGGGTGGAGTACGTGCCCAACGTGCGACCACCTGGAGTACTCGTCTCGGCGATGCTCGCGTAGACGGTTTGAGGCCCAAACTGAGGGTCGGCGGAAAGAGCCGTGAAGTGGCTTGTGCCGTCCGGGCTGTAGAGGGTCTGGCTCATGATGTCGTCGGACATCGTTTGAGTGGTGCCATCGTAGTTGATGATACTGCGTTCTTGAGTCTGGCCTCCCGAAGCCTTCACCTGGAATTCGATCGTTTTTTCAGTAGGGGAGCTGACCGCGACACTATGCCCACCTGGGATCTTTGAGCGATCGTAGGTTTCGATGTAGCCGGTCGGGTCCGTGACAGAGATGAGCCGATCGTTGTCGTCGTAGTCGAATTCGGTGGCTTCACCCTTCGGGTCAATGGCTGCGCTGAGAAGATCGGTTTCTTCGTCGTATTCAAACTCCCGGGTGCGTGCGATCGGATCCGTCACTTCCACCAGACGGCGTCCCTCGACGTTTAACTGAGTTTCATGCCCGAAGGGGCCAACGATTTGTTGCGCCTGCCCATTCGAGGCGCGTGTGATGCTGGTTACTAGACCATTGCGGTCCGTGACATCTGTCAGCAAGCCTTTTCTGTTGTAGGAGAACTCAGCCATCGTCACCCCCGTCATGGCGTCGATGGAGGCAAGGTGTTTGCCCCGCGCGTCGAACTTGTAGAGAGTGCGCCCGTCCTTCGAAGGGACAATGCTTTCGCCTTCGCCCAGGTCGGGGGTGCCAGGGCGAACGCGATAGAGTCCAGACTCTGCTGACGACCAAATCGCCCCGTCGCGCCCTACCGCGAGCCCATCGGGTGCTTCGATGGTGATGACGGTGGACAACTTTCCCTCTTCCAGCGGCTCATCTCCTCCGCCTGCAAGCGTCTGAATACGCCCCTCTGGGGAGACCATGCGGATCCGTCCATTGGAGCGATCGGAGAAGTAGAGGGTGCCGTCTGGCCCCAGGGCAAGACCACGTGGCTCGTTGATTTGCGCGTTGGCAGCAAGCTCGCCATCACCGGAAAAACCACGCTCCCCGGTGCCGACATAGGTGAATATGTTTCCGTTGGGGAGCACCTTGCGAATGCGATCGCCGTCGCGCTCTGAGATGTAGACGGTACCGTCAGGGGCCGCTACCACGCCTGCCGGCACGTCGAGGAAAGCATCCGTTGCCGCTTCTCCATCTCCCAGCTCTTCGCCGCCGCCCGCAAAAATCTCCAGCTGATTACCCCTGAGGCGATACACGGAGGGGCGACTCACCAGATAGAGTTCTTCGCTGGGTCCAAAGGCAATTCCCTCGATGCTGTCGAAGTCCGACACAATCAGCGGATCGTCTTTCTTGTCACCGATGATGGCGCGCATATCGCCGTCTGGAGTGATTTCCCAGACAGATGCGGTGTCGAAGTCGGATACCCAGATGCTGCCGTCGCTCTTGAGCGCCACTCCTTGGGGCGATTCGAGTTCAAACTCTGCTGCTTCTCCTGACGCCCCGGGTCCTGCAAGTACAGTGACGGTTTCATCCGGACTAATACGCAGTAGGCGCCCTCCTTCATCGTCCGACACGATGGCACTGCCATCAGGCGCTATGGCGATACTGTCAGGGACTCCAATGTCTTCATCGCGCGCGGGGAGGTCGATGACGAGGGCAATGTTCTCTGCGTATTTGTTGTCCCCGTTACCGAAGTGAAGTGCGTGATGGACGGGATCGTAGGCGTGAAGGACATCGAGCCCGAAGCCCCCCATTTCATAGCCGCCAGCATCCCAGCTTCCCACGGGTAGCTCAAAGATCTGTTTCAAGGTGGAGAACCTGCCTCGATTCCTGGCTTTCGCGCGCCCCCATCCCGAATGGTTGCGTCTAGAAACACGGATTTCGCCCGGGTAGCGATAGCGGATGACAATCCTAGCCCGTTGCTGACCCTGCACGAGGCGTCCTTCAGCGTCACGTCCGTCCCACTCGAAGGTGTGGCTCAGATTTGCTTTCGGCGTGAAGGTACGGCGCATCTTCTGGCCCGCTATGGACACGACCACTTTCACGTCGACCAATTCGTTTGGGATCTCTTCCCCAATCAGTGGCACTTCGATTTGGTGCGTTGCGCCAAAGGAAGCAGTGCGGTCTGACTGGTAGTAGAGTGAGTAGGGAGTTCCGAGAAGAGGGACCGTTTGTGCGACGGTTTGGTCTTCAACTCGCGCTGCGCCACGTCGCGTAGTGCTGGCGAGTGGGCGCATCTTGGGCGTTGAAACCGAGGGAGCTGACGCCGTGGGAGGCGGGACGACTGGGAAGTCCCCTTGATATTGGGAAAAGTGCTGCACTCGGGCGCGCCAAAGGGTGTCGCCCGGTTCATACTTGTCCGCGACTGTGCGGAGTTCGTCTGCGCTCAGGTGTAGATCTTCGAGGTCGCCTTCGGAGTCCGCTTCTCCGTCCCCGTCGGCATCGATTCGAGCTTTCCCATCCTGCTCGCCCAGAATCTCCACCACCAGCATCGGCGATTCTTGCTCCCAACTCCCGGAATCGGGATCGTAGTAGCCGAATGGGATCTCCGAACCTGTGTCGAGCCCGAGGAAGTTTTCGACGTAGAGGGTGACGGGCTTGCTGAAGGCCACAGATCTGGCGCCCAGCTCCTCAGCTTCGTCCACACTGAACCCGAGGCTGTAAGAAAGTCCCGAGGTTGACGGGGTGCCGGCCGAAAATCGCGAGAAGTCGTCATCCTCTTCACCTACCTCTTCGACCGGGTACTCAGCGACGCGTACGTTGAGACTTGATAGCTCCTCCCGAGTGCCGTCTGCGAGCACTGCTTCGGCCTCAGTCCCGGGCTCGAACAAAACCAACGGTCGATGCTCATCCTCCCCGTCCTCGTAGGATTCTCCTTCGGCGACTTGAAGTCGACTTCCGTTTGAAGAAACAGACGTAACCTTGCTGCTCTGCCGTGCCAAAGCGACCAAAGGCAACGTCTCGTAACGCTGCCAGCCAGGTTGAGCCGAGCGCTGTGCTCCTAGGTGGCCTTTTTTTTCGTAGGCAATGACCAATCGTCCGCCGCCGTTGACCGCCATGGCGAAGGTTCCGTCAGCACGAGAGTAGGTCCAGCCTAGTTCGGGATGTCCAACGATGCTGATTCTGGCGCCCAGCAGCGCCTCACCGTCTGCATCCTCCGCCTCGCCGCGCAAGATGGCGACGCGCTGCGGATCAATGGCGCCCTCTTCGACATCCCGCTGAAGCGGGTCATCCCCTGTGTAGAGGTACAATGCGGCCTCCGCTACCGTCGTTGCGACTGTGCGGTCGAGAGGAGCTTCAATCTCGCATTCACCCAAGATCCGACAGTCCTCGATGAGGTCAGCTGTCTCCGGATCGGGCCCAGGCTCTCCGGGATCCTTATCTTTCTTACTGCAACCGCTGAGGCCAGCGCCGACGATGATGACGAGCGGGGCGAGCTGCCACTTTCTTGCGTTCATACCCATTGATTCGAAGGGCTGAGCTGTTTGTTGCGTGAATCGGCGAAAAAAAAGAAATATCTCTAGGGTGTCATCCAACCTGTTCCTGAAACGAGGTAGGCGGATTCAAGCAGGTGTCGAGGTCCGGCCGCTTGTATCAAGGCGTATGAGAGGTGTTCTGTAGCCATCGCAGCAAGCGTGCCATCGGCGTCGAGCGGACGAGCTAGCTCGAAAAAGATCAACTGCGCAGGGCTGTCGCCGAAAAATTCGCTCCACGCGGCCTCAGCGAGTTCTAGGACAAACTGACGGGCATTTTTGTCGAGTTGTCCTATTGCGAATCGCAAGACCCGGAGGGCTTGAAATCCACTCCATCTACCGCGAGCAGGCACCTCCATGAGTGCTTCCACATCGACTTCGGAGATCTGCGAACCGGGAAAGACCGAACGATCTGTAGCGCGCAAATCTGCGTAGCTGCCAGCCATATGGGCAAAATCCACGAGTTCGGACCAACTCTTAAACTCTGGTGGCGGATCGATGAGAGCGACTCTCTCCTCTTCCCAAGCCGCTGGAATTTCACCCAGCATCATATGGTGCTGCATGCGCGTTGGCAGAAAGCGCATGGCCGATCGCCACGCGTCGATGAACACTGCACGGGCACTACCCAAGCCGTTTTGAAGAAACGCACCCGGTAAAGGCCACGTTTTTGCCACTTGTTGCAGTAGCTGGACATCAAAAGCGGCAAGAGCTTCCACACTTCGCCTCACTGAGGTGTCAGTTTTTCTGTTCAATAGGGCAGCCGGAGAGAGGTTCGAGAGAGTTTCTTCGACTGCAAATGCACTACCAGCCGCTGTGGCAAGCCGCCCCCATTCGCCGTCGTCTCGCTGTTCCATGAGCGAAAGGAGTTCCTTATTCATGGGCGCCCCTGTCGATGTGTTGGGAAAAAGCAGAACCGTTCATCACCGTTAGTGATTCGGCATGGGAGCCGGTTTGTTGCCTGCAAATTCCCAAAGTGAAGTTTTTTTCGATGCACTAGCAACAAGACCCCCGCTCTGCCGAATCACTAGGCAATGGATGAACGTGGAACAGCGACGGTCGAGTACGTCGTCATTCTTGTAAGCGTGGCGATGCTTTGTGTTCTGGCGACGCTGGCCCTTGGTCCTCCTTTGGTCCGGGCATTTTCGGCTCAGGTTGCTTGGCTTCTTCTGCCGTTTCCCTGAGGCCGCAAAAAATCTTCGGCAGACAGGCAACAAATCTCACTGTCTGCCGAATCACTTCATAACTAACGGGGCCTAGTGGCCCTCTTGGAGACTCATCATGAAAAAGAACCAACCCCCCCAGCGAACCACGCGTAGCACTTCAATCATTCACGACGAACGTGGGCTTTCCACAGTCGAATATGTCATCTTGCTAGTTCTTATCTGCGCAGGTTGCGTCGGGTTGTGGAACACGTTTGGCGGAGATGTCGCGAACCGGCTCGAAGGCGCTTCAGAAGAATTCCGGACGAATGTTCCCGGGAGTGACTCGGAGAACCGATAGCCTGAGCCCCTCACACCAAGGGATCTGACCATGCTTTTCCTTGTCATTCCGCTGACTGCCATTGCTGCCATCACCGACGCTCGACGTGGTCTCATCCCGAACTGGCTCACGCTCCCAGCGCTTGTTCTGGCGCTTGTGTGGCGACTGGTGTCTGGCGGAATGGCGAGCGCATTCCTCGGCCTTTTCGGTGCTCTCGTCTGCGGTTTTGTTCCCTGGATCATGTATCGAACGACCCAGGGCCGCGCAATCGGCGGCGGGGACATTAAGCTCTTTGCCGCCGCAGGCGCCCTCTTGGGCCCCGGTCTGGGTCTCGAACTTGAGCTTTTCTCTTTTCTTGTCTTGGGAGCTTTCGCACTCGTTCAACTCGCATATCGCGGCGTGTTGCTTCGAACCCTGCTCAATTCCCTGCGTCTTGCCTTAGGCCCACTGCTCCCCTTGAGACTTCGCTACAAAACAGATGCTGATTCTCTGACTGAGATGCGCATGGGCCCGGCCATCGCCGTGGCATCCCTTGTCGTCGTCTCACGAGACGTGTGGCTGCAAGGCTTGCCGTGGCCCGTGTGAATCATTTCATCCCGGATGAGCGCGGGGTTGTCTACATCGAATTTTTGATGTCGTTCTTTCCGGTGTTTCTCATCTTCCTGTCGGTGTGTCAGCTCTCGCTGCTCACGTCTGCCAGGATTGTTGTCGGACAGGCGGCGAATCAAGGGGCTCGTTCCGCCGTTGTCGTGTTGGAAGAAGATCCGTCGCGTTTCGACAACGCAAAACGAGGAAGCCTTTCTGACGGACAGCCTGATCCTGATGAGTCCATCGAGGCGTTGCTTGCTGCACTCGGTCAAGATGAGAACAGCAACACACCCGAGTCACCGGAGGGCCCTCAGATAGGCGCCCGCATGATGCCCATTAGAACGGCTGCCTACGCGCCGCTCCTGGCGCTCTCGCCCCACGATCGCGCATGGCTTGAAGGAGGCTCGGTCCGTGAAGGGGTATCTTCGGGGTTTGTCGAAAGTCTCCGGTTCGCGCTCAGATACACGCGCGCAGCGTCCGCAATCACGATTCACGATTTTCCAGGCTCGGACCGATTGGCAATGGATCCTATCCCTCCGAATCGAAGCATTACCCTCCGCGTCACTTACCTTTTTCAATGCTCAATCCCCTTGGTGCGCTCAATTCTATGCAGACCGCTCAGCCACTGGGTCGTCCCCAAGGCCGGCGGCGAAAAAGAAAAAGAAGAACGCCATATTCTGGCTTACACGGAGCGTCCAGGTGAGCTTTCCCGACTAGCCCCCAAGAGCGCGCGTTTCCTCTCGCTGGTGAGTGAAGTCACGCTGCCTCTCCAAAGCGCTGGCTACTACGGGACTTCAAGGTAATGCCTCGTTTCAAGTCAGACGAGCGCGGTGCGATGATGCTCATTGGGCTCTTCTTCGCCATCTTCGCGGTCGGCATTCTCTATTCAGCTATTGGTGTGTCCCAAGCGGTGCTCTTTCGTCAGCACATGCAGGACGGAGCGGATGCCGCCGCGCTCTCGGGTGCGGTGATGCAGGCGCGCAGCATGAACCTCATCGTGCTTCTCAATATCGTGATGGCCGCGCTGCTTTCAGTGCTGGTTGCTCTTAAGTTGGTGGAGGCGATCGCCATCGCAGCGATGGTGATCGCCGGAGCTGTCTCCGTACCCACATATGGAGGCTCTCTGGTGCTCATCCCTCCGCTAGAAACGGTTCGTGACAAGGTAAAGACCATTCACGACAACCTCGAAGATCCCATCACGGAGGCACTTGAAGCAATCAATGAGCTTTCAGACTTGGTCGCGGAAGTCGCACCACAAGCGGCCGGGGCTGTAGCTCGTGGAACCCGAAGCGCTCCTACCCAAGAAGTGTATGTCGGAGTTGGCGCTACGCTGCCGGTCGAAGACGATGAGTTTAAGGTTCTCTGTAAGAAAGCTGGGGAGCTACCGATTGCTCTTGCTGAAGAGACCCTTCCGTTTCCGAAAAAAGGAGTGCTGAAGAAGTTTGTGACGAGTCCTCTCAAGAAGGCCATGGGAAAGCTCGCTTCGACCTTTTCTGGATGGTTTTGTGGAGATGATGGGAGTGGGGATAGCGATACACCCTCGGAGGAGTTGAGGGAGTGGTTTTGGTACCCAAGCGACGATGACGGCGAGCTTTGCGGTGAGCCACCTGTTGCTGAAGGCGAGGAACTTGACCGTGAGGTCGTTGAAGAGAAAACGAGTGCATACGCTGACGATTGTAGCGAGAGGATCTCCAATGCTTATCGCGACGGTTGTGGAGCAGTCGTTTGCACGCTGGACGATGAATATGCCCCGCGCGCCGAACTTGCGCGCAGTGCCTGCGATCCAGGCGAACGCCACTTCTTTCTCTACAACTATCAGATGAGGGAGGGCATCGTGGCCTACCGCTGGAACGGTAAGCGCTGGGTACGAGGAAAGCCGAGATTCGACGCTCCAATTCTTGTGGAAAAATCCCATCGGCCACCCTGTGGACAGCGAGGGGAGTTTGACGACGACTACAACATCACTGTTCATTCCGATGAGGACAGCGAAGTCGTCTCACCGGTTTGCTCAAAAGAAAAAGCTCCCCCACGATTTCGCGAACCCAAGGATAGCGATGCTGTCGTCATGGTGAAGATTCAAGAAGTGACGCACATCCTCGGGTGCGCGCGGCGAGAGACCATTCCGATCGATATCGACAGCGATCAGGCTGAAGGAGGCGAAGACCGAAGCCCTAAGCGTGTGGTTTCGGATCTTCTTCAGGGCAGCGAAGAATTTCAGGTGCGCGCGATTGCAGCAGGTTCGCCATCTTTGTCCGGCGCAGAAGCAGCTGTGCGCCTTTCCCTTTGGGGCCATGAAGCGGGGCAAACCGGCATGGAAGGCCTCAGAGCACACGGAGGTTATGGCGTGGCTCAAGCGGAGTTCTTCTATGACTTAGCAGTGGGCAGGGGCGCCTGGATGTGGAACATGAAATGGCGTGCGCGCATCAACCGATTTAGCGCCTCCGAAAATCAGCTCGCACCCTTGTATGAGGATTGCAGAGCAATTGAGCAGCGGGAGATGAGCGCGATCGGCTCAGGACAAATCATCTCGCGCGCTGATTGCACCACGTTCCTCGACGAGATCGTGAGACTCGGTCCGCTTGTGACTCATTGATCCGAAAGCGTTTTGAGATGAATAGTACCAAAGCCTGTCTGTATAGCTCATGCCGTCGCCAGCGCGGCGCCGCAATGGTGGAATCTGTTGCGATGCTGCCAGTGTTTATCATTCTGTTCGTCGGTATCTTTTACTTGCGCGATTCACTGGTCGCCGCGCAGGAGGTCGGTACCAAGGCACGCTCCTGTGCCTGGCGCTATTCGCGCAATGCGTGCCGAAAGGTCCCCACCGGCTGTGAAGGTTTGGTGAACGTCGGAAGCAGCTCAAGTACTGGAGACGCCGTTGACGAGGTCAGCGAGTCCGTCAATGGGATCAGGAGCGCCGCTGGGTCCTCAGGTGGGGATGGTCAGAGGTTTGTTGAGAAGATGGTGACGAAGCTCATTGAGCCAGCCATCACAGATCTGTTCAGCAAGACGGCGGTATCGTCGCCAAAGGACGAGATCGAGCGTCCGGCGATGTTCGGCGGAGGCACCGTGCCTATTAAAGGGCACTATCAACTGGCGTGCGATCTTGAGGAGGCCAAGCCCATCGACATCGCCAAAGACGCCTGGGCTCTAGCAAGGGGGAAGTGAAATGGCACGTAGCATCATCAAGTCAGCTATGCGCCATGTTTTCGGATTGGCGCGGGTCTTCTGTCTATGCGCCGTTGTCGTAGCGGTTGCGCTCGGCTTCGGTCTGCAACAAGCGCAGGCTCAGCTCAGCGAAAGGCTCTTCGGTTTCGGAGAGCAGCTCCTAGCGTGGGAGGAGATCAGGCCGCATTCCGGTGTCCGGACAATGCACCTCAATGGTGCTCGTTTTCGGCTCCTTTCCCTGTCTGTTGATGGATCGGTGGGTGAAACACTCGACCGCTTCGAGGCTGACTGTGAGCATTCGGGTGGGCTCTTGTCTGACCTAGATTTTTCGCCCATACGATTTCGCCAGGACAGTCTGGCAGAAGGCGTTCTCGCCTGTTTCGACACGCAAGGCCGCAAGACCACCGACGAACTCCTAGCTCGGGTGGACCGCTTTACTGAATCCGGTGATCTGAACGAACTTGGCTCCTTGCGCTACGTGATGGCCCGTTCGAACGGCGTGGAGACGACCGCTCTCGTACTTTGGACTGAAGGATCTGTGCCGCTTCGGGAGATGTTTCCCAAGACCGGAGACGCCCCCGGCGTCGATCCGAAAGATGCCCCTCGTATGCCTGGGACCAGACGGCTGCTTTCCGCAGCTGAATCGGATCAGCCCTACGGCGCCACGCTCTATCGCATCGCGCCGAACCTCGACGCGGCCGCCTGGTACTCGACCGCCCTAAAGAAGGCAGGTTGGACCGTGCTGGAAACGAAGCGCAAGGGGATGTTTTTTGCCTCCAAGGGCACTCGCACCCTGTTGATCCGCGCGCAAAAAAGTGACGGCACGATCGGCTTGCTGGAGCTGTCTTAGCCAACTTTTTTTACGTCACATGGCAACAAGTCGAGCATTTTGGCGAATCACTCTACAACTGCCATGAAAAAGCCACACATCATTATTGCCACCGTGCTCGGCCTGGGGAGCGTCGGCCTAGCGCATCTCTACTTGAGCCGCTTAGAAGCCGAAGTCTCAGGGGGCCCCAAAGTCGCCGTTCTGGTCGCTGCGAAGAACATTCCGGTCGGTAGTTCTCTCAAAGAGGACTTCGTCGGTGTTCGGCAGGTACCCCAAGCCTATCTGGAAGAGCGCCACGTCCGCGCGACTGATCTCAAAAAGGTCATCAAATCGCGTGTCAGTGGCGGATTGCGCTCCGGTGAGGCTTTGCTTTGGAGCGACCTTTCAGAGTTCAGCGACCAGAGCCGAGTTCTCTCCGGACTCGTCAAGCAAGGGATGCGCGCCGTAGCTCTCAATGGGCGTGATATCGATTTTGGCGGCCTGCTACGTCCCGGCGACCGGGTGGACGTCCTGCTCACCGGAGGTGACGGGGAGGGCTCAACACGCACTCTGATTCAAAACCTGCTTGTTCTTTCGGTCGGCACGAATATCTCCCAGGGAGGTGAGGTTAAAGGGCGCATTCGAAGTGCGGGGGATGTGACCGTCTCAACGACCGTGGAAGGCGCCCAAATCCTTGCCGAAGCGCGACGCCACGGCCAGCTCTCGCTCTCTCTGCGTAACCCCGATGACATCACAATGACGGAGGGCCTTCCTGAAACCACGGGCGCGAGCCTCAAACAGGCCGCGGCTACTACGGAAGCGAAGAATACTGGCTCTTCAAACACTCGCGGGAGGATTGAACATGTTCGCTAAACGAAAGTGGTCGGCGCCTCGAGCAGCCGCGTTGAGTGCAGCTCTATTGCTTTGTCCCGGAGGGGCTGTGGCGCAAGATGCAGGAACCCTCGCGGATTCGGGTCTTTCGCAAAGCGACGCTCAAGCCGAGGAGTTGGAGCTTGAAATTGGCGCTCAGAAGGTGATCCCGAGCGACGGGGTGCGTAGCTACTCCGAGTCGATTCGCGGGGTGGTGGACGTGCGCCTCACCAAGGACAACTCCCAGTTCGTAGTCGTAGGCCTGAAGCCGGGAACCACGACACTGCTGTTTATCATGCTCGACGGCACCGAGCGTCACATCAAGCTCACCATTACCGACCCCAACGGAAAGCGATCAGTGGAGTCTGTCGAGGCTCGCGACAACATTCGTCTCGACTTCTACTTTGTTCAAGTCAGCAAGAGTTATGGCCACCAGCTCGGTTTCGCATGGCCAGGGCAGATTGCTGCTCCCACGGTGACCGCCAACTACGATTTTTTGACTGGAACGTTCGGCGGAGCGAGCGCAGTGGTCTCCGACGTTCCACTTCCGAGCCTCGACATCGCCCAAGCCACAGGCTGGGCCAAGATCATGAAGCAGGCGGCGGTCGTCACCGCTAACGGAGAAAAGGCGAGTTTCAGTGGCGGCGGTGAAGTGAATGTCTTGGTCCAAAGCGCTGTTGGCACTGGTGTGCAGAAGATCAGTTTCGGCTCTCTCGTGGATGTTGCTCCGGTGTATGACTCAGAATCCGGGCGTATCGAGTTGAAGCTTCACGCCGATATCGCTGAGTTGGACAGCGACCGAGGGACAGGTGTTCCGGGGCGCACCACGACGACTCTCGACACAGTCGTCAATCTGGAACTCGGTCAATCGCTGGTCCTGGCGGGGCTCACCTCTAAGACAAAGAAAAAGTCGAAACGAGGCCTGCCAGGGCTTAGCCAAATTCCTATCCTTGGACTCTTGTTTGGCTCTCAGAATCTTCAAGAAGAAGAGTCGGAGAACATCGTTATCATTGTGCCCACAGTGGTGGACGCGGTGACGATGCAAAGTCGTAGGCGTATCAAGGATGCTCTCGCCGTTTACAGTGAATACAAGGGGCGCATTCGCCACGTTGATCTGATTCCCGAAGCGGGAAACGTGGGGTCTGCGAAATGACCTGCGATTTTCACGTTCGAGTAAGCGGACCAGACGGAACTAATGCGCTCAGTTTTCCTACACGTTCTCCCATCTGGATCGGCCGGGACGAGAACTCGTGTCAGCTAGCGTTAGACAGCCGAGGGATCTCAAGGCGTCACGTTTCCGTCGAGCTAGTGGAGGGTGGTTTTTTGGTTACCGATGCTTCCACCAACGGAACCAAGGTGGACGGTCTCATGTTGAAGAAGTCAGCGCGGCTTTCGACATGGGTTCCTACGAAGCTCCAACTCGCGGAGTTTACTCTGGAAGTCTGGTTTCAGGGGGCTGGTGTTGGTTCTGAAGTTACTCCGCCCAAACAGGAAGACAGTTCGCCAGAATCAGGGCTAAAATCTAGCTCGCCGCTAGCGCCGGTTCCCCTCCCGCTAGAACCCGCAGCTAGTAGTGTGCCCGTGGACGTGCGGCGCAAGATTCACAAGAGTCTCCTTAGCTCCCTCGACCTTCCTGCAATGGACCGTCGTGCAATTCAGGACGATGCAATGCGGAGCCGTGTGGTCGAGGGGCTACGCCGCGTCGTTGTTGAGCTTTCTGAAACCGAGCTTACCTACCTCAACGACCGAGAAAAGGAGCAGCTCGTTCAGGAACTCGCGGACGAGGTCGTTGGCCTCGGACCACTGGAAGAGTTGCTCTCCGATGTAGACATCAACGAGATCATGGTTGTCGATCCACACACCATCTTCGTCGAACGTCGCGGAAAGATGGTGCTTTCCGGGCGTCGCTTCACGGACGACGACAGTGTTCGGGCTGCGATTGAACGCATTGTCACGCCGCTGGGGCGCCGCATTGATGAGTCCACTCCGCTTGTAGATGCCCGCCTCAAAGATGGCTCGCGCGTCAACGCTGTGATCCCGCCGCTCGCCCTCAAGGGGCCATGTATTACGATCCGCAAGTTCGCCAAGGACCCACTGAGGATGGAGGACTTGGTGGGGTTCGGATCTGTATCGGAGGGGATGGCTCGATTCTTGAAAAACGCCGTTCAAGTCAAGCGCAACGTCGTCATCTCCGGAGGCACGGGGAGCGGAAAAACAACTCTGCTCAATGTTCTATCGGGAGCCATTCCAGCTGAGGAACGCGTCGTCACAGTCGAGGACGCCGCCGAACTCCAGCTCGCTCAGCCCCATGTTGTTTCGCTCGAATCACGTCCACCAAATCTCGAAGGCAAGGGCGAATATTCGATTCGAGACCTTGTAAAAAACGCTCTTCGCATGCGTCCCGACCGCATCGTCGTTGGCGAGTGTCGAGGGGGCGAGGCGCTCGACATGCTGCAAGCCATGAACACGGGCCACGAGGGTTCGCTCACGACCACACATGCCAACAGCCCCAAAGAAGCCGTCGCCCGCATTGAAACGCTCTGCCTCATGGCAGGGCTGGACTTGCCCATTCGCGCCATCCGCCAACAGATTGCTTCCAGCATCCATCTCATTGTCCAGCAGACACGCTTTTCGGACGGCTCGCGCCGCGTAAAGAGTGTCGCCGAAGTTGTTGGCATTGATGACGAGGGCGAGATTGAACTGAGAGAAATCTACACCTTCAAGACGGCGAGCGAGGAGTTTATTGCGACGGGCTATATCCCGTCGTTTGTGGACCGGTTCATTGAAGCTGGACTCACCCAAGAAGGAGGCGTTCTGTGAACGACCAAACCTACTACCTCGGCCGCCTGGCAGCGCTGAGTGCTTTGCTGTTTTTCTTGGTTTTGGGGGTGTCGTTGTTTTCGGCAGAAGATTCTCCTGGCCGCGTGTGGCTCACGTCGTACGAGAAGAAGCTGGGTCGACAGCTCAGCTTCCTTCGCTCAAAGACTTCGGCCCGGACGATTGTCGCCTTTCAGGGGATCTCCGCGCTCCTGGTCGCGATAGCCGCTCTTTTTCTAAGAAACTGGGCTTCCTTAGGCGCACTTCCTCTCATTTTCTTTCTGCCAGCAGTGATCCTCGGGCGTCACGTAGCCGACCGTACGACGCGCTTTGACGAGCAAATCGAGGCGTGGCTTGGAGCCATCGCCAATTCCCTGCGAGCGAGCCCGTCACTCGCGGAGGCAATTGCCTCAACGATCCCTCTCGTCCCGACTCCAATGAGTGAGGAAGTAGACATCTTGGTCAAAGAAAACGAACTCGGAACGCCTCTCGATCGCGCCCTCGACAACCTCGCCGAGCGCATCAACACCAAGACACTGAATGCGACAGTCCTTGCGCTCAAAGTCGCTCGAAAGAGTGGCGGTAACCTTCCCGAGATGCTGAGCAGCGCAGCTGCTGCCCTCCGAGAACTCGCGCGGCTCGAAGGAGTCGTACGAACGAAAACTGCGGAAGGACGGGCTCAGGCGTGGGTGATCGGTGCGATCCCGGTGCCGATGGTCGCGGGGCTGCACGCCATGGATCCAAAGTTCTTTCAGCCCTTGTTTGAAACGTTCACGGGGCATTTCGTGATGGCGATCGCTGGAACTTTGTGGCTCTTGGCGATCGTGGCGGCGATGAAGATCTTGGCCGTTGATGTGTGAAGGGGACGGAACTGATGCTCAACGCGATTCATGCTGGCTCCTTGGCACTTCTCTTTACTTCGGTAGTGCTCGCATACATGGCGCTCTCTCAGGTGCCCGTGCCCATGGCCGTGAGACTGGGCCATCAGGGCGTGCAACGTCGCCGGGCGCTCGACGGCGGCGGGTTCTTTCCCACGCTAGAGCCCGTCATGCGCCTGGTTGCTGGACTGTTGGCTTCCTCCTTTGTCGCGCCACTGCTGAAAAAACTTTGGCCTCGTCAGGAAAAGGCGCTCCTTCAAGCCGACTACTATCTCGGCCTCACTCCTGATGAGCTTTCCGCTCTTTGCCTCATCGCGTCGGTGGGCCTGGGGGCCTCTGTCTTTGGGATCAGCGCTGGCATCGAGACGATGGATGGTCCTTTGCAGAAGTCGTACGTATTTGGGGCACTTGGAGCGGTATTTGGACTGCTCTTGCCGTTCCTTCAGCTTCAGGAGGTGATCCGCAGTCGTATGAAGGTGATTGCTCGGGGGCTCCCGCACGCCATTGAGGTAGTGGCGATGTGCATGGGCGCTGGGCTCGACTTTCCCGGTGCGCTCCGTCAACTCACCACAGATAAGCGTGGCGAAGGAGATGCCCTTTCTCGGGAACTGTCCGTCATTCTGGAGCAGCTCCAGCTTGGACATACAAGAAAATTCGCCCTTCGCCATTTCGCCGAACGCGTTCCCAGCGAGGCGGTCCGTGACTTCGTCAATGCGGTTGTCCAAGCGGAGGAGAAGGGAAACCCACTGGCGCAAGTTATCCAGGTGCAAGGTCGCATCTTGAGTCAGCGACGGAGCGTAGCCGCCGAGGAAGCAGCGGCACGCGCGGGCGTCTTGATGATCGTGCCGATGATGATCCTCGTCACCTGCATTCTCTTACTTTTGATGGGGCCATTCATGGTGAAAGGTGTGGGGTTTTGAAGTATTTCGTCGAAGTAGTGCCACCTGGAGAGGCGGGGATCCGACACGAGGTGAGCTTGGGCTCGGGAACGCTTGGGACCGGACCAAATGATGTTGTGCGTTTGCCCGGCGGGAGCATTGTGGGGCCCTCCGCACTTCGTCTGAGCGTTAGCTCTGAGGGTGTTCACGTCAAAGCGCGAGACTCCTCATCAGCGTTCACTTACCAAGGAAAGAGTCAGTTGCAGGGCTCACCGAAGTGGGGAGAGGAGATCTATCTCGGGACGACGCGCCTTGGACTGGTCGTGGAGCAGAGCCAAAAGAAAGGAGCGAGCCCAATCCTCGTTGTGGCCTCCATCTTCGCGCTTCTCTTTGCGGTAGGCAGTGTGCTTCGACTGGTAGACACAGGGTTCATTGGGGATCTGACGCCAGAGCCTCCAACAATAGCCACTGCCGAAGTATCCTGCCGGGCGGCGTCTGCCGATGCGGCGCGCGCTCGCGGTCAGGAAGCTCAAGCCCTCGGCCTAGCAAAAGAGGAGCGTTATCCGTTCTCGCGGGGTGACGGTGTACGTGCGCTGCGTCTCTACGGAGAAGCCAAGAGCTGTTTTCAAAAGGCGGGGCTTCAGGATGAGGAGGCACACATGCGCGCACGGCACGAATCGTGGGCGCACAGGATCGATCGTGACTTTCGCGATCTCAGGCTCCGCCTCGACATCGCCCTTCGTGACAAGGATGCGGGACGCGCCTTGGAGGCTGTCAGCGCTATCGAGAGGATGCTGAGTGCTGCGGGGAAGCCTTTAGAGGACGACTACAAGCTCTGGCTGTCTCGCACGAAACTGCGGCTCCAGGCCCAGGCTCCCCAAAGAAACTGAAAAAAGTTTCCAAAAGTAGGCAACAACCAGCGCACTTTGCCGAATCACACTACATGACGCCGAAGTTCGCCTTGCTCGCCAGGCTCAGTCTGACCTTTTCCGTTGCCTTGTCCTCCTGCGCATGCGGGGGCCCAGCAGCCCCGCTAAAGGCTCCTGTTCAGAAGGCACCCTCAGGACCTGAAACCTTCCAAAAGGGCCGACAAGCGCTTCTCAGGGGTGACCACACGCGAGCCGAGCAGTACTTGAAGCTAGCGTTGAACGAAGGGCACGAGCCCAACCAAACCGTTCTGCTTCTTGTTCACGCCTGCCTATCCGGATCTAGGTTTCGCGCTGCCCTCAACTACGCCGAGCCTCATCTGCGGCAACACCCCAAAGACAAGACGCTTCGCTATCTTGTAGCCACGATCCACCTCGGTCTTGACCATCGTGACGACGGCCTGAGGCACCTCAACCTCCTAGCCCAGCAAGCTCCCGACTACGCGGATACATACTTTCTAAGGGGGGCTACCCGCTGGCACGAGCGCGACGCGCGAGCGCAGGCTGATTTCGAGCACTATCTCTCCCTCGCTCCCGAAGGGCGACATGCAGCCGAGGTTCGAAGCCTATTGAGCGATATGCACATCGTCGACGCTGAGCCCCAGGCGCTTCAGTGGGCGCACGTTGCACCAGATGCAGTTGCCCCACAGCCAGAGGAGACAGCGCCATGATCCCGAAACATGTTTACGATTCTTCTCTCAAGTCCTTTTTCCAGCCCATCAACGTATATCTCGAAGACGAATCGGTCACTGAAGTTGTGATTAACGGACCAGGGGAGATCTTCTTTGAGCGCAAGGGGCGGATGAATAGGGCGGACGCAAGTTTCTCCTCCCCAGAACAATTACATTCCGCTCTGAGAGTGGTCGCTCAATATGTTGGGCGAGCCTTTGATGAAGCTCATCCCATCCTTGAAGGGCGCCTGCCCGACGGTTCGCGCATTGAGGCCCTTCTGCCACCAGTTGCTCCAGATGGACCCAGCGTCGCAATCCGTCGCTTCTCCAAAGACAAGTTGACGATGGAAAAACTCATTTCCTTCGGAGCTTTGCCAAGGGACGCAGCGGAGCTTTTAGCTGCCCTGGTCGAGTGCAAGAAAAACATCGTGATCTCAGGCGGGACAGGCAGTGGCAAGACCTCAATGCTCAACGCTCTTTCCGGGATGATCCCCCAAGAGGAGCGCATTCTCGTCATCGAAGACGCGCGAGAACTTCAACTCCAGGGAGAGCACGTTGTTCAGTTTGAAGCCCGTCCCCCGGATCCGAAAGGAAAGGGGGCGATCACAATTCGCGATCTCTTCCGCGCTAGCCTCCGTATGCGGCCAGATCGCATCGTTCTCGGAGAAATTCGCTCCGGAGAAGCCCTCGACCTCATTCAAGCAATGACCTCAGGGCACGGGGGATGTCTCACGACGGTCCACGCCAGCTATCCGAAAGACGCACTGAGTCGCCTGGAGACCATGGCACTGATGAGCGGCGTCGAGCTGCCTCTTGTTGCCCTGCGTAGCCAGCTCACTTCGGCGGTCGACATCATCGTCCAAACAGATCGCTTTCGGGACGGGAGCCGTGGCATTACCCACATCACCGAGGTCGTTGGCGGCCCGTCTGAAGAGAGCCCCGTCGAGGAGCGCAAACTCGTCGACCTCTATGCCCGTTTTCAAGGGCGGCTTGTCTCTACTGGGTGCGAACCTGCGTGCTTGGAGCACCTTCAAAACCACGGCTTCAAACACCCAGCGCCACAAGGCACCAACTCAATCGCCTCTGAATCAGCAACATCATGAACCAAATCAACCAAGACAGCAGTGCCTCCAAGTGGCTCATCATCGAGACGGACGAAACTCGAAAGGTGTTTGTGTTCCGCCCCGAGGAAGAGAACACCATCGTCGTCGGCGGAACCAAAGGCGTCCACTTCCAAGTTGTCGAGACAGCCCCCCTCTGTTTCTACGTGGAACGCTCGGAAGATGAACTACTCATCGTGCCCGCCTATGTCGGGCATCTCCGCCTCAACTCTCAACGGATCCTCAAACCGACTCGCCTTCCTCCGGAAGGTTTTGTGGAGTTTGGTCGCCATCGGCTTCAGTTAACGGTGCAGGAAGTTCCACCTGATGGAGAGGACGTCACTGGGACTTCGCCTGCTGAAGTAGGACCGGGCGTTGCTGAACCCTCATTAATCGATGAGGACCAAGCCACGAGCATTGCCGAGTATGCTCTGCCTCCTGAGGAAAACGATGCCCCTACGACAATGATGGAGGCACCAGGAGCATCAGAAGCCGAAGTCACCACAGCTATGGAGTTTGCCCCGCCTGAAGATAGCTATATCCCACCGTCTCTCAGGTCCCCGACGCGGCCAGATGTTCAGGCGCGGACCCAGCCTTTTTTCGACGAAGAAGATCCGGCGCTGGCCACGCAAATCATGGGGTCAGTGCCCGACTTTGATGATGAGTTTCCGGGTTATTCTGAATCGGAGCCTGTTAGCGTCAGGCCGGACGGTCCCCGAAGCGATGGGGTAGCCGAAACTCGCCAGCCGAAACAGGAGCCGAAAGTCGCGCTCACGTCCGCGAAGGGTGCTCCAGTGTCGCTTGCCATTGACGCCGGAGCGGAGCGTACGGAAGGGATAGCCTTCGACGAGTTCGTGCCCCCCACCGGAAAATCCAAAGCGGTCCCAGCGCCCCAACAGGGGCCTGAGCCTGTCGAAAATGGCTTAAATAGCCCCTCCCATGCGTCACGCAAACCTCACGAGAAGAACGGGGTGCCTGAAGTCCGGGCGCATGCTGGGCTTTCGCGGAATTTGGAGCAGCTCGGAACCTGGGCCAAGAAAAAACCGGTCTTGGCTCTTGGCGGAGGAGTGGCTGTTGCACTGTTCATGGGTCTTGTTGTCGGCGGGGTGAACAGATTGCTTTCTGCGCCTGATTCTGACGAGCAGAGCATGCCAAGAGCTGTGCAAACAGAGGCTTCTGCTCCGAAGGTACCTGAACCCGCTGAGCCTTCGAAACCGGAAGTTCATGCGGAGGAGCCAGCATCGCAGAAGGTAGAGACAGCGGCTGAGAGGGAGACAGTCCCCGAGGAAATCGATGCCCGCGCTGCTGAGGAAAAGGCACATGCCGAGGGTGTCAATCGCGCCGTCGAGCATCTCGTCGCAGGACGTGACGATGAAGCTGCCCACGCCTACCAGTCGGTAGCTCAAACGAAGTATGCGACTGAGCAGCTCAAGCGCATGTCCGAGTTGCTCCAAAAGCGCAACCAATCGCGCCGCAACAAGAAACCCGCAGCTCAAACCCCGGGGCTGTACCGATGAACCGTCTTCTAACAAGCATCACCCTGGGACTGTGCTTGCTCGCTTTCACGGCCTGCGGAAGTGCAGAGCCTGAGCGTTCGCCGTTTTCGATTCAGCTCAGTGCTGCGAGCGACGACGGCACAGCGCTGCAAGGAGTCTCGTTCCTTTCAAAGGGAAAAGAACTTGGGAAAACCCCCGAATCTGGTGGGTTTGCAGTGCAACTCCGTGGCGCGGATGGTGCAATGTTACCGCTCAAAGCCGAATGTCCCGAAGACTACGAGTCGCCGCCATCGGATTCACTCAAGTTGACGCAGGTTCTTGATCTCTCTGGCAATCCGGAGCCTCTTTCGTTCCAGGCGATCTGTATCAAGAAAGTGCGCGACGTGGTTGTAGTCGTCCATGCGGAGAACGGGGCACTCCTTCCCGTCACTATTGATGGCGAAGTAGCTGCCACCACTGACGAACACGGAAACGCCCATGTACTTGTCTCTGTTGAGCGCGAGGTGACAAGTCTTGCTGTGAGCCTCGACACCAGTGAACACTCGCGGCTTCGCCCGCAAAACCCCAGGCGCGTCTTTGAACTGGAAGGGAAGGATGCGGTGGCACTGTTCGACCAACCCTTCTCCCAGCCGAAAGCGAAGCGGCGGGTGAGAAGGAAGTCTCGAACGCCACAGCATGTACCGTACCGGATGAAATAGCCAAAATGAGCGTCCCCTATACTTTCTCGACTCGACTCACTTCTCTGTCCAAGTTGCTTCGCGCCTTTGACGAAGCCGGGCAGGCTCCTGCGTCTCAAGAGCCGAGCGAAGAGTTTAAGCTCTGTGCAGCAGGGGAAATCTCGTTGGAGGAGTATCTAGGCCGGCGCATCGAGGTCAGTTTAGTTCGCTTGATTCCGCATCTCGACGAAGAAGATCGCAACTATGTGCGCGAGGCGTGCTTCGAGTTTCTCCGAGATGACTTCGTGCATACGGGGATGTTTCGGTGCATCTCGTCCCGCTTGCGAACTAGTCCCCACTCAGGCCATACAAGAGAAGAAGGAGCGCTCGTGAATCAGAAGGAAAACGCAGCAAAGAAGAGCGACACTTCGCTTGGTAGCGAAGATCTCCAAGCGCTAAAGAGGGGCGACATCACCGTCGACGAATATTTGGAGCGCCGACTAGAGCGCCAGATCGAGGTGCTTAATCTCGATCGGATGCTCACGGACGAAGAGCGCGACAAGCTCCGGGCGATTATCCGCGACAACTTTCTCAAGAGCCCGCTCTTCCGGCACTACACCGATGCCATGACGGACGGTCTGAAAAGTAAGACCTGACGTACCAATGACCGTATCGGTAGAACAACAAGCGCCCCCCGAAGAGCCCGAACTCATCGAGCGAGGTACGCCTATGGTCAAGCGCATCGCAACCAAAATGGTGCGGGGCCTCGACCAAAGCTACCGGTTCGATGACCTCATCGCTGCCGGACACCTGGGGCTCATGGAGGCTGTCCGGCGCTACGATCCGAAGCACGGCGTCGCCTTTGAAGCTTTCGCGTACCATCGTATTCAAGGAGAGATCTTGGACGAGGTTCGTCGCAGTTCGTATCTGAAGAGATCTGACTACCATCTAGCCGTTGCTCTCGAAGCAGCCACCGCCGGTGCTAGCAATGATGTTTTCAACGGTGCACTGCAGCTTGCGGGTCAGGACAAGGTAGAAGACATGTCCGAATCCGAGATGGAACAAGCCGTCGATGCTCTATTGGGTAGCGTAACAGCCGCAACGGCTGTGGGGATCCTCAGGCCCGCCCTAGAAACCGAAGCTAGCGACCAAGCGGAGCACGACCCCTCGCGGCTAGTTGAACGAAGACAACTGGTAGCTCTTGCGCTCGACCTGCTTAATGAGCTGGACCCTTCGGACGCAGCGATTTTTCGCCGCAAGCACTTTGAGAACAAGACCTACCAGGAATTCTCGGAAGAACTCGGGCTCAGTCGGCCTTGGATCTACCGAAGGTACAACAAGGTGCTTGGGTTCCTACAAGAACGCATGCAGCAGTTGGAAGTCACTTAGCGCGGTACCAAGCCGCTCGCCATCGCGCTTGCTAGCCAGTTGGCCAGGGCGGTGGCGCTTTTTCCTGTGGCGCTGATCTCTTTGTCACCGTGCTTTGATTCCTTGACCACGCATCCAGCACTCTGCTTTGCCAGTACATGCTGAAGATGTTCGAAGTCGAGGAGCAATGGTGCGCTTTCGTACTCCCTGTCGAACAAGGGGCGCATGCGAGCGGGAAACCAGCCTGGTCCGACAGACACGGTGAAGAAGCCGTCTTTCTTTTTGCGGCAGAACAAGTTGATGGATCGGTCGTCTTCAGTCTGGCTCATGATGTATCACCTTTCGGTGACAGAACTGTCGCTGAGAGAATCGAGATCTGCAAGGAACTCGGCTGCTGTAGGGTAGCGCTCCTCGATCTGGTCGCGGGTGGCCTTCAGGACGATCTCGTCTAAACGGGTGGGGACTTCCGGGCGTTGGTGAGAAGGCGGGGGAACGCTGGCCACGTCCAGATCCAAGAGGCCTTTGCCCGTCAGCATTCGAAAGAGCACGAGGCCGACGGCGAAGATATCGGCCGCTGCAGTGAGCCTCTCCCCCTGCAAGGCCTCGGGGCTTGCGTAGGCAGGTGACCCCACGATTGTCCCCGTGCTTGTGTGGCCTCCGAGGTCAGTGTGAAGCCCCGAATCGGCAATGTTGGGGACCAGTCGTGCCAAGCCGAAGTCCATGACTTTCAGAGTCCGGGGCCACCCCGCTTTCGTTTCAAGAAAAAGGTTTTCGGGGGTGATGTCCCGATGAACCAACCCGACCTCGTGGGCCGCCCTCAGACCTAAGAGTGCTTGCGATGCCCACTGAACAGCTTGCTCGATGGAGAGCCTTCCATGTAGTTCCAGCTCTCGCGCGATGCTGTGCCCTTTCATCAGGTCGAGCACAATATAGGGCGATCCGTTCTTGGTGATGGCCATATCGACGATTTCCACAACGTGAGGGCTGTCGATTTTCCCCAGGCAACGCGCTTCGCGACGAAGCCTATCCAGCTGGCCGACTTCCTTGGTCAATTGCGGCCGAAGCAGTTTGAGCGCGAACTTCTTCCGCAGGAACTTCTGACGAACGACGAAAACATCCGCCACCGTTCCCTGATCCAGCTCAGAGACAACCGCGTACGGAGTTTCTGCAAAGAGGTCGTCGAGTTCAGCTTTTCGTGCAGCGTCCATTCGGGCTCTTTCCTGACTAGAACAGATTCAACGAAAACGCCTCACTTGTTGCGTGATTTGTATAGATTTTTCCCGTTGCAGGGCTACCCCCTTCGACGCACTATTCCCCCCGATGGGCGCGCAACTCAGTGAGGATGAACTCTTCCAAGGCACCCCGTACCGGGCTCTCGGGCAAATCGGGGCCGGGGGGATGGGCTGCGTTTACCTTGTGGAGCATCGGGAGTTCGAGAAAAATTTCGTCGCGAAGGTGATTCACGCCGCGCTCGTACCCGACACCAAAGCCATCGACCGCTTCAGGCTCGAAGCGCAGAGCCTTGCTCGGCTCGATCACCAAAATATCGTGAGGGTGAAGGGAACCGGCGCAACGTGCGACGGGCGGCCATTTATTATCCTGGAACATCTCAAGGG
The DNA here is from genome assembly GCA_011762755.2 of Epimenia babai. Taxonomy (NCBI): domain Eukaryota; kingdom Metazoa; phylum Mollusca; class Solenogastres; order Cavibelonia; family Epimeniidae; genus Epimenia; species Epimenia babai. The sequence continues at coordinate 49,445 of WURV02001143.1, forward strand.
GCACACGCTTTCTGAAGAACTCCAACGCTCTAAACTGAGCACGAGCAGATCACTCTTCTATGCCTCGCAGTACCTCTCAGCCCTTGATGCCGCCCATCGATCGGGGATCGTTCATCGTGATCTGAAGCCAGGTAATATCTTCGTAACCTTCGGCCCAGATGGAAAGCCTTGTGTGAAGGTCCTCGATTTCGGACTCGCGAAGGTACTTCCGGATGCCCCCACCGACGCTCCATCTCCACTGCTGGATCCGACCACTGTGGGAACGGCACTTGGGACTCCTAGCTACATGAGCCCGGAGCAAGCGATGGGACAGGATACTGACGAGCGTGGAGACATCTATGCCGCAGCCGTCGTGCTGTACAAATGCCTCACTGGGGACGGCCCGTTCGCGCACCTGGGACAGAGCGAGCAGATGGCCGCTCATGTGACGAAGACCCCAGACCCGCCCTCGAAATACTCCAACGAACCAATCAGCAAAGCTTTGGACGCTGCTGTGATGCGGGGCCTTTCCAAGGATCCCCAAATGCGATTTGCTTCTGCTGCGGAATTTCGCACTGAGTTGCTAAAATGTGCCAAAAGCGGCACACCGAACCCAACCTCAAAGAATAGTCAATCTAAAAAGCACGGGCGATGGACCGGGGGGCTTCTCTTCGCGCTGGGCATGGCAATTACAGTTGGATTGGCGCTCCTGGTGCAATACCTCGTGATTGCCCAGTGAAAAAAGAACTTTTTTTGCAATTCGACGCAACACTTTCCCCCAAACCCCGAATCATAGGGTAGCGACATCGCTCAACCCATCTCATGCCCAAACTCAATCAGAATAGCCCACTTCGGATTGGCGAAGTCTTTTTGGGGGAGTACCAGATTCTTGAGCTGATCGGTCGAGGGGGATATGGCGCTGTCTATCGCGCAAGGGAGGATTTCACGGGACGGGATGTAGCCGTCAAAGTCATCACTTGTGACAGGGGGGGAACGCGAACAGCCCAGGACACTTTTGAGCGAGGGCGCCAAGAGGCGAAGATTCTCGCAGAGATCGAACACCCCAATATCGTCAAAGTGTACCGAGCAGGGGAGACGAAAGAAGGGCACATTTTCATCGTCATGGAGCTTCTTCGAGGGCCTTCTCTCGCGAAGCGACTCCGGGAGGGTGCCTTGAGCGTGGAGGAGGGACTTCGACTCCTTGAAGGCATCACCGAAGCCCTGGCCTTGGTACACTCAAAAAAGGTTGCCCACCGTGACATAAAGCCCGGCAACATCGTTTTCCGTGAGGATGGGACAGCCGTGCTTTTAGACTTTGGGATCGCGAAGGTGGCCGGTGGAGGTGCGGTCCGAACCGGACCCAACCAGGTGCCGGGTACGGCTCTCTACATCAGCCCAGAACAGCTTCTTGCCGTCACATCGTCCGAGAAGCCCGCCTACGAACTAGGAGACGTCTATGCTTTGGGGCTTGTGGCGTTCCAAGTGTTTCAGGGAAGCCACCCCTTTGCCATTCTGGAGCCCAACGTCACCAAGCTTTCGGCGCCCGTCATTTGGCGGTTCCATCTTGAGACGAAGATGCCTCGTCTTGACGATTTGATTGAGAATTTTCCGAGCGCGGTGGCGCTGCTTGTTTCGACCGCACTCGCCAAGAACCCAGACAACAGGATCGGTTCGATGAAGGAGTTCGGCGAAAAGGCCAGAAAGGCCCGCCTCAACTATCTCGGGGGTGGAAGCTCAGCCCATTTCAGACCGCTTGAAGAGGAAGTTCCGGGCTCTCATGTCCAAGATCCGGTTCCAGCCGCAATCACGGCCCGGATTGCACCTAGGAGCACGAAGAAGCAGTTTCAGACGGATGGTCCAACGCAATATGTCGACATCCCGGTGGCCACACTGGAACCAGCTGCCTCAAAGCGGGGCGAGCCAGTTGGGACCACCCACGATCCGGCTGTGCCCAGATCCTCCGGTATTGCAAACCCGCCCACACCCCAGGCCGCCTCTCGAACAGTCACGCTTCCGAATGCAACCGAACTGCAGCGAAAACGGTCAGGCGCTTTTTTTCTGTCCGTAGGAATAGTGGCAGGCCTGGGCCTTGTTGCTCTGATATTTCCCCTTTCGAGCCGCCTGATGAAAGATGATGATGTCGAAGTGATCGCAGATTCCTTCGAGCCACTTCCGACCCCGCATCCCGCGAGTGAACCCCGTGAAGCAAAGGCTTCGAGCGACAAGCCGGAGGTACACTTGGAGGAATCGGGCAAGCCTGACCAAGAGAAGCCAGCCGCTTCGGCGCCAGCGAAGGAGTCACCGCCTAAAGAGCCTCCTCCCACATCGGCACCAGATCCCCATCGAGCAGCAAGACCCCGCCCCTCACCCACCAAGACACCAACCGCGCCATTTGTACCTAAGAAAGCGACTCGGGCTGCACCAAAGCCAGCCCCCAAGCCGAAAAACGAAGACTGGAAGGCTGATCTCAGCGGAGATGGCTGGATCGAATGAGTCTCGACTAGGGAAATTCACGCATGGCTACTACCCCCCCATCAGGCACGAAAAAAAACTCGGGCATGGAAGAACTCGACAGCGACGAATTCGATCCGAATCGCTTCACGATGACTCGGATGCCCACGGAATTCTTGCGCTGGATGCTCAGGCAACCACTGCCGAAGGATGATCCGAAGGATCTCTGGAAAGATACGCTGCCCCCTGGAGTGGCGCCTTCGGCGGAGCAGGCCGCGGAAGGGATCGCAGGAAAGGCGCCCCAGTCAACTACTGCTGCTGACATCCACAAAGGTGATCGCAGAAGGCTGGCCATCTGGATAGCAGGGTCACTTGTTGCCTGCGCGTTGGTTGGTCTCAGTGTCTGGGCTTTGAGTGCGGAGCCAAAGCCACCGGCCCCTCAGCCAAAAGCAGATTCATCTGCTTCCAAGTCTTCCCAAGCCGAGACAGGTGAGGAGACACAAACGAACCAATTAGGAAAAACGTCGGCAAAACCTCAGAAAGCCGAGGGCGACTCAGAGTTGACCTCGCCCCCTCTGGTCAAGGATAAGCCTCCCAAGGAAACGGCTAGAAAGTCCTCACCTAGGACTCCTCCGCACTCCGCTCGCACCTCGCCATCCAAGCCGGATGCTCCCAAGCCGAATCCCTCTCCCCAGAAAGCCAACGATGGGGAACTCGATTTTATTGTCGGAAAATGATGAAAGCACTCGCAAAGTTCCTTCTTCCCGCCGCAGTCGTTTTGCTGTGCATCGCGCCCCGGGCGAGTTTTGCTCAGGGCGATACGGCCGCTGCCGTCAGCGACAAAGACGCTGCGCTGGCTCGAAAACTCCTCGATGAAGGTGTGGAGGCTGGTCAGAAGGGGGACTACGAACTCGCCCGAGATAAGTTCCAGCGGTCATTCAATCTCAAGCGGTCCTACGACACGGCAACGAACCTGGGGAAAGTCGAAGAGAAACTCGGACGATACCGGGACGCGGCGGAGCATCTTGACTACGCCCTTCGTCACTACCCAACGGCCGAAAACCAAGATCGCAGGGTGGCCATCGAACGATTGTTCGAGAAAGTGCAACCGAGAGTTGGCGCGGTGAGGATCACAGTCGACACCCCTGGAGCACGCCTGTTTCTCGACGATCGTCCCGTAGGGACGAGTCCGCTTGAATACGAGCTGTTTGTCGAAGACGGGGCCCATACTGTACGCGCTGACTTCAAGGGGAAGTCTGCTTCGGGGGAAGTCAACGCCAAGAACGGTAGGACGGCACGAATCGAACTCGTACTCGCAGGTGACCAAGCATCCCTCCCAGCTTCTGGTTTGGATGAAGAATCAAACGCAACGGGATCTCAGCCCAACCATGCGGAAGATACGCCCGGGCAACGGCGTAACTGGATTCCGGCTTACGTTCTCGGCGGCGTCACAGTTGCAGCGTTGGGAACGAGCCTGGTGTTTCGAGGGTTGGCAGGGGGGGCATTTAAGAAGAAGGACGACCTTATCGCTGGCTTGCCCGACGACACATGTGCGGATGGCGGCGCCAGTCTTCAGCTATGTCGAGATGTTGAGAAGTATGGGGATCGAGCGAACACACGAGCGACGATTGCCGACGCCAGCCTGATCACGACAGCAGTCCTCGGCGCGGTAACCGTAGGATACGTTCTGTTTACCGTCAGCAAGCGGCCAACTCAAAAACAAACGCAGGCATCTTTGTCACTGGAACGCGGCGGCGTCTCTTTCTCCCTCTCTGGGGAATTTTAGTATGACACACCTACAAAAAACCTTAGTTGCTTTGGGAATCACCTTTGCGGTCTTTAGTGCCTGTACTCCAAGACCGGGTGACGACTGTAGAGAGTTCATTTCGTGCTCATCTACAGGCGACGGCGACACCGGAGGAACTGGAGACGGAGACGGAGACGGCGGAGAAAACGGTGGTGGTGGTGCTTCAACCGGTGGGGGTGATGGCGATACCGGCGGTGGAGACACGGGTGGTACCGGCGGTACGGTCGACCCCTGCGATGCTTGCGCAGGCGACACCCCGCTCTGCAACGATGACGACGAGTGCGTTGCCTGTCTGGAAGCCACAGATTGCCCGGAGGCAGCCGCTTCAAGCTGCAATGCGGGTACGTGTGAAGCCTGCACTGAAGCCTCCGATTGCGCTCACATTGCCGGAGCAAACGTCTGCAACGCGGGAACTTGTGTCGAGTGTACGCCTGCTACAGAAGCGGACGATTGCGGAGCGAATTCTTGCGACCCCGCCACCAACACTTGCACCAGCACACCTCGCGAAAGCGTGGACACGTGCGAAGCATGCCTGTCAGACAGCGAATGCGTCACGGGCCACCACTGCGTACCGATGGAGTTTCCATCGGGGACAGCAAGAGCGGGAGGGTACTGTTTGGAGCTGGCTCCTGGATGCACCGAGCCACACAGTGTGGGCATTTCGGGAAGAACTACCTTGTCAGGCCTATCGGGCGAGACCTACTGTGGCATCAACGAGGACCTAGCGACCTGCGAGGCGGTGGTCGCTCTGGAGGACAATTGGCGCTGTGACTCCACCGGCCCAGGTGACGGCCAATGCTGGCCAACAGGTGGCACTGTTGTTGACGCCGTAGAAGTCCCGGGAGCGATTTGTCGAACAGTTGGTGTGCTCGCCGGAGACCGCTGCACGTATGAGTGTGCTGGCAACCAAGAGTGTCCTACCTCTCCATCCACTTCCACCTGCGGCGCCGGCACAGCCCCAGACCCAGTGACCCCTGACTACTGCGGGGGACAGTGAGGAGCCGAATGGGGGTGATTGTGGCAATGGCACAGGCTTGCGATGGTGGTCGCTCCACCGAGGCCGCTACGGGTGACTGCTTTTGACTCGCTCTGTCCTCAAATTCTACCTGCTTGCCATCTTCCTTGTCGCCACATCTGCGCAGGGAGCCGATGACCCCCACGAGGCTCGGGTTCTGTATCTAAGGGGAAGTGTCGCCTTCAAGAATGGCGATGACGCGCTGGCACGGGAACACTACTTGGAGTCGCTCGCTCTGGAGGAGTCTTTCGAGACGATGTGCAACCTAGCCCGCACGGAAGCTAGGGCCGAACTCTTTTCTGAAGCCTACGAGCACATTCAGATGTGTCTCTATTTGTTCCCGAAGGTGGAAGAGCTTCAGGGGGCCAGAGAGAAGTACTCTGGATTACGCGATCACCTTCGTACGGAGCTGACGTATGAAGAGGCATACCCCATCGACAAGAAGGTTGATGAGGAGATAGCTCGTAGAGAAGCGGAGGCTGCCGCCCCGCCACCGGATGAACCGCCATCTCCAAAGCTCGACTCAACCGAAGCACCTTCGGAAAACAAAACACAGCACTCAACCCGCATACCCGTTTCGGCAACGATCGGTTCCCTTGGTGTTGTCGGACTTGGCACCGGGCTAGTTTTTCACTTGCTGAGCCAGTCTCACTACAACAAGGCCACCGACCTCGGCGACGAAATTCCAGGAAACAGTGGCTGTCTTGAACCCGATCCCCATCCCAAGTGTGGGGAGCTGCACGAAGAACTCAGGAAGACCGACTCAAGGGCAAATGTAGCGAATGTCAGCTACATCGTTGGAGGATCGCTTCTTGTGGGAGCGGTGGCTACCTATTTCCTGTGGCCTGAACCGAAGGAGGATAAAGCTTGGGTGCGCCCCTCGGTTGACTACGCCGGAACCCGTGGCTGGCAAGTCGGGGTTGAGGGAATTTTTTGACCAGGGATCCCTGAGGTTTCACACGCGCTCGGGAGAGTCAATCACGAGAGCCTTAAAGGAATCGGCAATTTTTTCTGGGTCCGGAAGTAACAATGTAGATTTCTTGTTCGCGCCACTCGCAAGTACCCAGCGTCTCTAAGTCGTTTCAATTCAACGGCAAAAAGTTGCACGCTACGTTGCCACTTCATCCCCCCTCGGATCTCTTGCGCCACGCTCCCCGGATGTCTGGCAATCCAGGTACAGATCGCTTTCCTTTCTGCGGTCCTTTCCTTGCTAGAACGCTCGCCTGCCTTGGTGAGATCTGCGGTGCGAAGCACCTTCTCCGCCAGAGCTTGTGTGGTGGTTTCATGAGTGCGGGCGGCGGTCTCCAACTTGCATATCAGAGTTGTGGATAGGTGAAGGGTGAGTTTTTTCTTGGGTGGCATGATGAACTCGAAAGACGTTTTCTGCCTACCACGGACACTCGGGGCGAGAAGCGTTCCACGAAAAAGGAGCAGAGGGCGGTTCGATAGCGCCCATTCTCGGTATTTCAAATTGCGGTACCCCTTTGTCCAAAGGGACTATTCCGTCCCGAACTCGTTTGCCAACCTCAAGAGACGCTGCGCCGTGGTGTCGTCGGATAGGTCACCGCGGGCACTTTGCATCGCGACGAGAAGGAGACCCACTGTTGTGAATGTTCCGGCTGCGCGAAGGGACATACCGCTTGCGTGGAAAGCTTCGGAGATGTTCAAAAATAGCGCGCTGGGCTCTTCCCCGCTGACTAAGCCTTCTCGCCAAGCGGTGTGACTTGCCTCGATGGTACAGCAGGCAACCTGGTCGTAGGGGCCTCTTGGGAGCTGGATCATGACCCCACCTCTCGGCTAGCGATTTCGAGGCTCACGGAACGATTGCCGGGGGCTTCTGTCTGCCGTCTTGAGTCGTTCTGGGGTTCCTGTGGCGGTTCACCCGCGCTGGAGACGTCTTGCGTCCCGCGTGATACGTCGCTCATGTCAGTTCCTCCTTTGTAGGAATTGGCCAGAGGTCGGGCTGTTGGTAGCAGCGCCGGCCTCACTCTTGTTTGTTACTCAGCTATGAATCCATCCAATGGGGTGGATTGCAAGTCGAAGCGCTCAACTCGTGCTCTCTAGTGGTGCTTCATCTTCGTGCGCGCCAGTTCGCGCACCACCTGGCGTACCGGGTCGACTGTCTGTGTAACGCCAAAACAGGTCTCCTAAGCGACTTGTCACTAAGAGCCGATCCTAAAAACACTGGGTCATCTGGAACAAGATCACCGCAGAAGCGAATTGGAGAAGTGCGAGGTG